>JACATO010000397.1:0-51567 GCA_018389105.1 Nautilus pompilius | reverse complement strand
AAATTTCGACGCAATTTAAATGTAGACTTCAAAAATCAGTAAAAAAAAAAAACCAAAATCGAAGGTCGACTTCAAATATTTAAAACACCAACGATAACGTACAAACCGGGTCCCCTTCTAACAAAACGAGAAACCTAATTTTCACTCAACAAAAAAATGAGAAAAATAAAGGTTAATTTAATATCTGTTAATTAGTCGCAATAAATTGATCTAATTTCGTTTTCAGGTGTACATATATGGACATTAGTTTGCGCGTGATTACCCGAGTTCTGCATAAGAAAGATTAATTTAGAATTATACATACATCGTAGGTTTTTTACTGACTTATTATTATTATTATTATTATTATTGCTGTTGTCGTTCGTACTGCCTCGCACACCTCCTCTCTCTCAAACGGACGTTGTGTATTTTGCCAAACAGCAGCACAGCATCCGTTAGAACGACCACCACCAACAGCTCGCACGACGCCAGGCGGCGCTGTGTCCGTATCCAAGGGTCCGACCGCTCGGTGTTCTCTGCACGTGGTTTTTCCTGGACCGGTGGTGGAGTAGAGAGCTGCAGGAATGGCCAAAGAAAAAAGAAAATAAATAAGTAACGAGAACGAAGAAATGCTATAAAACGTCAGATGCATTAAAAAAAAAAAAAAAAAAACAGAAAAAAAACGGCAAGAAGGGGAATCGGGAAATTAAACAAAAATTCCATTGGGGCGAACAAAAAAAAGTTAAAATGATGCGTGTAATAATGGAAAATAAGGGGGTGGTGTGAACTACGAGGTCTCCTCCTCTCCGGATCTAAACCTGCCCCCCCCCCCTGGATACGTTAAAGAACCGGGAGATGTAGAGTAAGTACGTCGTGACCTGCCCTCCACCGGACTCTGTCGCAGGACAGTGTTTTTGGATGACGGGTGTATTTTATCTTGTTCGAGCAGAATGAGATTTCAGGTTTCTCGCCGCCCCACGAACCCCGTGCATTATGCCTCGCTATCATTCTAGGGGCGAGGGGGTGCTGGGGAACCCGGATCTGCCTTTGAGTCGGATGTGGTGTCGCCTGACCTTGTCGTATGCCTCTTCATCACCCCTCCACTCCCGGGGTGGGAGATTGAGATTCCCTGTAAGCCAACCACCAACTTCCGGTTCCCTTAGGCACCTAACTTCCTGAAAATCCTGTTAACTCGGAATTTCACCTCTTTGATATCCTAAAGTTGGCCTAACGTCTGACGTGAGAAAATCGTTCACAGGCTGGTTTGAAAAGTCGAGGATCGAATTTGTTTTTATTAATATGACGATAATCGTTATTACTTTGAAATCTTAAAAAAAAAACAAAAAACATAATAATCCGGCAACCACACACACACACACACACACACCACACACACAGAGACGAGAGAGGAGAGGAGAGAGCGAGAGAGAGGAAAGAAAGAAAAAAAAGAAGGAAAATTTAAGCCGTCCTGATCGGAAGTAGACCGCCGGTGTTCCTTCG
Organism: Nautilus pompilius; assembly: GCA_018389105.1. Lineage (NCBI taxonomy): Eukaryota > Metazoa > Mollusca > Cephalopoda > Nautilida > Nautilidae > Nautilus > Nautilus pompilius. The sequence goes on along the minus strand of JACATO010000397.1, from coordinate 50,088 downwards.
GCGAGAAATAGTTGCAGGGGGGGATAATTTTCCACGGTTTTTCCTTACGTCACTACGTTTGGTGTGGCAGCACGTGACGTTTTACCCATTAGTTGCAAAGTGGTAAAATCGCAGTTTTAAAAATTTAAATACCCGACAGATCATCGGTCTAAGATGATGGATCTGCCGTTTAGAAAAGGTTCGTTCGAAATACCGACACAGATGCGGAATCCGAACGGATTTCTTAGTGATTCTACCGTAGCCAGGCAGGTAAATTATTCCGAGAAGGAAACGGCTATATCTTCACAACTGTTTTCTCAGACGTCCGTCTGGATCGCTGCGTCAGCTGACAGATCCGAGGTGCGGAGCTATCTTCGCTCGTTAACGTCCGCGCCACGTAGTAAGTGGTCCAATGAGAAGTTTATTTACGTAAACTTTGAAGGTTGTTTGTTATTATTATTATTATTATTATTATTATTATTATTCTTATTATTATTATTATTATAGAGAAAATTCTGCTGATTTTATGCACCCTCTCCTAACGCGCGTATATTTCTGTTAACTCTTCCCTGTGCGCTTTATTTCCTACAGCCGGAACATTTCTATAAAGAACAGGTGTTCCGAACATTTTCTCAATAAGTAAACGGGCGACAAAGAAACTGAAACAATTAAGAGTTCGGCAGAACGAATCGATGGCAGAAGATCGAGACGTGTAACTCGCCGAACTTAGATCGTTAACATAAATAAAAACGGCTATAGCTGACACCGGTAAATGGTTTTAGAACAGTGCTTAGATTCTGTATAATATTACATTAAGAAGGAGATCTAATTTTAAAGAGATTAGTAAGTAATATTAGTATTAATGACAGTGAGACAGGGTGACTTACAAACAATACGCTAGCACATTTTTTTTTAAGCACTTTGTTACATTAAATTTTAAATGAATGTTGTTTTGTTTTTTTTTTTTTTAAATTTATTTTCCCGTTCTTTCGTTATCCCTGCCCTCTCGGTGATCTGGGTATTTCGGGGGCTGTTCGAGAACCGACAGTCCCGATTTAATTACTCGCTTTCCCGTCTTTAAACGCGAGAACGAGGCCGACTCTCACGTTCTGTCTGATTGGTTTATCGATCTCTCTCAAATCGGAGCTTGCGCAGAGCGACTGAAAACGAACGAGCCGAGGCAACCGAAAGAAAGAAAAAAAAAAGATTTGTTAAGCCCTCTGATTATTTTGTGTGTTAGTGTGTGTGGGGGGGATGGAGGGATTATCGATCAAGCTCTCTCTGGGAGAACGAGCAATCGATCGCCAATATTTGCTATCGCACGAACTCTTGGTTAGGCGCCGCCCCCCCCCGTCAGCCGCTCTCTTCAATGGAGGGAGGAAATTAAAGTTCCTGACCAACAGCGCGAGGCAGGCGAGCCCGCATCTTCCAGTTTGCTTTGGTCTCGTCCGTCGAAAACATCGATGCAATCATCAAGTGTACTCGATAACCTTTTATCCAAACAAGACCCCCCCACCCACCGTTGTCGGTGTGTTCCTCCTCTTCTCGATTGTCGTAATACCTGGTACGTGTTGCCTCCCGTTCCCACCTCGTCCGGCTCCAGTATATTTACTCCACCTGTTTTTCATTTATAATTATTGGAAAACAATTCAATGAGACCGGGGGAGGAGGATGTTTTGTGTCTGCCCGCGCGAACACAATCATCTAATTGTTTTTCTTTCCAATTAAAAAAAAAAAAAAATAATAATAATTAAAGAACCAAACAACAAATCGATTTTCCCCTCTCGTGGTCCGCGTACGGACGGTTATCGCCGAACCATAAAATTGGCATTTTCAGTTTTGAGAAAGAACAGAAAGTCCGCTGATCTAAGTGGCTTCCTCTCCTCCGTCATCTGTCGCCGGCGAACCTGGACCGGGATCGTCCTCTGACAGCGTCGACCAGTGACTACTTACCTGTATATTTTTGAAATTACCTTGTTGTTGTTGTTCGTTTCATATATTGGCGCAAGTCTGCATATATTTTAAATTTGATCAACAAAACTTATTTACGAACGACGTCAGTAGAGGGTTAGGGTTAGCTCACTCGAGATGACCCGTGGAAAAAAGGTGCAAAACTTCGCGCTCGCCAGCCCATCCAGCCAGCCATGCGAGCGCGCTCCGCTCGCGCGCCATCCAGCTCGCTCCAGCCATCCACCATCGCGCGCGGCAGTCCATGGCGCGCCGCCAGCCATCGCGCGCTTCAGCACATCCAGCGCGCAATCCAGCGCGGCCAGCAGCCATCCAGCTCGCTCCATCTCTCCATCCAGCTATCGCTTCAGCCAGCTCTCTCGCCATCCATCGCTCTCGTCATCCAGCCATCCAGTCGCGTCCAGCCCATCCATATCTCGCTCGCTCGCTCGCGAGGCGCGCGTCTCAGCGATCTCTCGCTCGCGCTCTCTCGCTACTCTCTCTCTCTCTGCTCGCTCGCTCTCTCTCTCTCTCTCCCTCTCTCCATCCATCCATCTCTCTTTCATCCATCCATCCATCCATCCATCTCTCTCTCATCCATCCCGCTCTCTCTCATTAACATTAAGATTTTTTAAAAAAAATTAAATTCCCAGTCCTCCTACCTTTTTTCTCTCTTCTGTATTTGATCTATGTAACTAGAAGCACTTCTTCTCTTTCTCCCCTCCTCTCCTCCCCCCGAACCATATACTCTACTCCTTCTTCGCCACCCTGTCGCCAGATCTATGGACGGAATTTCGTTCCGATTTCGTCCTGAGGAAGTAGCATGGCACTTTTCCATTGCACTAGCAGACACGCGGCAATCGGAGGGGTGGGTGGGACAAATATAGAACAGCAAAAACTAAAATGAACGAAATTATGAAACCTCATCTTACGAGGGTTGCATGCAGTCTGCGGAATTCCACGCAAACGGGGAAAGTATCCCTGACAGGGCAAAGGAAGAGGGAAATCCTTCCTGAGATGGAACGTAAGCTGAGGGAGAGATTTCCCTCAGACACCTTTACGGTTAGCGAAGAGACGTTTGGCGGATTTTCCATAAACGGATATGTAGTTAAAAAAAAAAAAAAAAAAAACTAATTAAAACTGTTCAGGTAAAATCAGTGTATCAAGAGGCGTGAAAAAAAAATAGGAAATGCGATGTTACCGATCTCAGAACGGGGAAAGGTTTGTTATTGTAAGTAGACTGTTTTTTTAAACCCCCCTATCAAACAGACAACGTTATGTGGGTTTACTTTTTACTTAAGTCGAGTCGTTTTTACTTAAGTCGAGTCGTTTTTACTTAAGTCGAGGCGTCGCTGAGCGGACGGGCGGGCGACCCTGTCCGCGCACTCATCAGCTTCCACCCGGACCCACTCGCGTGGCGGGGTGGGGTTCGAGAACCGCAGCCAATTTTTCTGCTGTTTTTGGATAATCGTGCCTTACTCCCACTACGCTCACCCCTAACGAACAGTTAACGTTTTTCTCTTTACTTAAAATTTAAAAACAACAAATTTAAAAAAGTCAGTAGAAAAATGTTTTGCCATCACTGAGTTAGTTTAGTATTTTTTTAGATATCCCCCCCTGCCAATGCCAAATAATGTGACAAGATATGTACAAATAATATGCAATGATTGAATGTTAATATGTATATAGGATATTTAAAGTTAGTTGTATCTTCGTAACAGAATAATATATATATAATAATTCAGGTGTCTTACGTTGTTTGGTAAAACTACGAATAATGTAGAACCAATACAATGAATGTACAGAGAAATTACTTAATAAGTATTAATAATAATGGAATACATTTACGAGAATATATTGGACAATAATAAAATAGTACAATATATTTACGAATATTTACAAAAATAATATATGATAATTAATTTCCTATCCAGATTCCAGGTAAGATCACCGTCACCTGTGTTTCTTTTGCAAAACCTCCCTACAAAATCGAAACGTTATTTTATTTCGTAGTCGTCGTAAAAGACGAATAAAATGGTTAGATTTACGAAGTAAAAATGCCCGCCATTCTGTGAATCTGGCAAGCATTTAAAGTTTTCATTTGACTGGATGGGGGCCAAGATCTACTCCAGAGTGGAACGAGAGAGATCGATGTTCTACAGATTTAGGAGAAGGCCTCATTTTAAATTTTACCAGCCGTGCATGACTGCGTCTCTCTCTCTTTAGTATAACATTTAATAGAGGTGTGTGAGAGGTGGTGGGAGAGGGAGGGAGAGAGAGAGAGAGGGACGTGTGAGAGGTGGTGGCGGGGAGAGAGAGAGAGAGAGAGAGAGGTGTGAGAGGTGTGGGTGGTGGGGAGAGAGTGAGAGAAGGTGTGAGAGGTGGTAGTGGGGGGAGAGAGCAGAGATGTGAGAGGGAGGTGTGAGAGGTGGGGGGGAGAAAGAAGGCGTGAGAGGTGTGGGAGAGTGAGACAGTGGTAGTGTCACGGTGGGGAGAGGGAGAGAGAGAGAGAGGTGGTGGAGAGAGTGAGAGAAGGTGTGGGAGGTGGTGGTGGGGGGGAGAGAGTGAGAGAGGTGTGAGAGGTGGTTGGTGGGGGAGAGAGTGAGAGAAGGTGTGAGAGGTGGTGGTGGGAGAGAGAGAGGAGAGGAGGGTGGGGGAAGAGCGTGAGAGAAGTGAGAGTGAGCAACGGTGGTGGTGTTGGGGGGAGAGGAGAGAGAGCGAGGTGTGTGAGAGGTGGTGGTGGGGGGGGAGCGAGAGAGGAGAGGAGTGTGAGAGGTGTGGTGGGGGGGAGAGAGAGAGAGAGCGAGGAGGTGGAGAGGTGGTGGTGGGGGGGTAGGAGAGAGTGAGAGGGAGGTGTGAGAGTGGTGGTGGGGGGAGAGAGAAGGTGTGAGAGGTGGGGGGAGAGGGAGGAGAGAGAGTGAGAGAAGGCGTGAGAGGTGGTGGTGGGGCGGGAGGGGAGGAGAGAGAGGTGTGAGAGTGGTGGGGGGGAGGAGAGAGTGAGAGGAGGTGAGGCGAGAGGTGGTGGGAGGAGGGAGAGAGTGCGAGCGAGAGAGTGAGAGAAGGTGTGGGACGGTGGGGGTGGTGGGGGAGGGGAGAGAGAGAGTGACGAGAGGTGTGAGAGGTGGTGGTGGGTGAGAGGGAGAGAAGTGTGAGAGGTGGTGGTGGGGGGAGAGAGCGCGAGGTGTGAGAGGTGGTGGTGGGGAGAGAGGAGGTGGGGGAAGAGAGTGAGAGAAGAAGTTGTGAGAGGTGGTGGTGGTGGGAGCGGGTGGGGGAGAGAGTGAGAGAGAGTGTGTGTGAGAGGGGTGGTGGGGGGAGCGAGGGAGAGAGAAGGTGTGAGAGGTGGGGGGGAGAGAGTGAGGAGAAGGCGTGAGAGGTGGTGGTGGTGGTGGGGGAGAGAGAGGTGTGAGAGGTGGGGGGAGAGAGAGAGGTGGGGGATGTGAGGAGTGAGAGTGAGAGAAGGTGTGGGAGGGTGGTGGTGGGGGGAGAGAGCGAGTGATGGAGGAGTGAGGTTGTGAGAGGGTGGTGGTGGGGGGAGAGAGTGAGAGAGGAGGTGTGAGCGGGGTGGTGGTGGGGGGGAGCGAGAGAGAAGGTGTGAGAGGTGGGGGGAGAGCGTGAGAGAAGGGCGTGAGAGGTGGTGGGGGGGGGAGAGGAGAGGTGGGAGCGAGAGGGGAGAGAGTGTGTGAGAGGTGGGGGAGAGAGAGAGGTGTGGTGAGAAGCGAGAGTGAGAGAAGGTGTGGGGTTGGTGGTGGGGGAGAGAGTGTGAGAGAGCGGTGTGAGAGGTGGTGGTGGGGGAGAGAGTGAGAGAAGGTGTGAGAGGTGGTGGTGGGGGGAGAGAGGAGAGAGTGAGAGAGGTGTGAGAGTGGTGGTGGTGGGGAGAGAGAGGTGGGGGAAGAGAGTGAGAGAAGGTGTGAGAGGTGGTGGTGGGGGAGAGAGAGCGGGAGAGGAGAGTGAGAGGTGTGTGAGAGGTGGTGGTGGGGGGAGAGAGTGAGAGGAGGTGTGAGAGGTGGTGGTGGGGGGGAGAGAGAGAGACGGAGGTGTGTGAGAGGTGGTGGTGGGGGGAGAGCGTGCGAGAGGAGGTGTGAGAGGTGGTGGTGGGGGGAGAGAGAAGGTGTGAGAGGGGCGGGGGCGGTGGTGGGGGGGGGCGGGGGGGTGGGGTGGGGGGAGAGAGTGAGAGAAGGCGTGAGAGGTGGTGGTGGGGGGGAGGAGAGAGAGGTGTGAGAGGTGGTGGTGGGGAGAGAGAGACAGAAGGTGAGAGGTGGTGGTGGGGAGAAAGAGAGGTGTGAGAGGTAGTTCCATATACCGCCCTACTACAGACACCCGTAAACAGCTCGGCTTCGCAGTTGTGCTCAGACAGACAGTTTTCTTGAGAAAATGTTATGTCCAGGTGAACTCTCACATCCCATTTTCTTGTGTCCGGGGTTCGCTTGAAGTGCGCGCGCGGCCTCTTACAGGGACGCGAAATGTTACCGACCCCGTTATTCTCTTTGGCACCAGTATCACGAGGCTGTAGGCATTGTTTGTCTCTCTCTCTCTCCACAGCTGCTCAATTCCCGAAGACTCCGATGCAATACTCACAGTTATGAGCGATTTCTTTTTAAATTCAGATGAAATAGATGGCTGTTTTGACAGCCTGCGAGATTCATGTTCCGATGTTACAGATGCTCTGGCCGGGTGGCACGGTCTTCGGTGGCTAGTTTATCGAACCACCAGGGTCGATGGCTGGAGTTCGAATCCTGGTCGGGAGGGACCGACTCAGCTTGGCGTACTTTCCCCTGCATGTGTGTTTCTTTTTTTTTAAATTGTTTTTCTTGGTCTTCTTCTTCAGCTGGCCGCGTGGGGCTTCCTCGGATCCTTCCTATTTAAGAAAAAACGAAGAGAGTAGGGAGGGACCTTTCTGCTTCGCTGACCCCGGCACGGTAGAATAATAACCGGTCCCTCGCCCGGTTGCCGTGGGAACGGTTGCGCGCCCCCCTGACCTTGTCAAATGGCTATTGGTTACGGAAACGGCGTCCGAATGCGTTTCCGCCTCATGCGTTGCATCTGACGCTGGGAAACGAAGGGGCACTAGCTGTCAGTTAGACAGACCTCTATTAGTATTGAGGATATCGACTGGTTTAATCAGCGCATCAGTAAATAGACTTCTGCCCCCCCCTATTAAACAGATGATACGAATCTTACCATGTTCACGCCTTAATGACTTCCAGCCTCCCATGCGCTGGAATAGAATATGTTTAGATCTGATATACACACACACCACCCACACACACACACACACATTTACATATTTATGCCCCCTTTTTGGGTGACAGTTTGCAAATCTTCCATTATTAAACTCCTGATAAAACTGCTCAAGTTTACACTAGAGGTTTTGCCAAAAGAAGGCTCTTTTGAGCCTCTCGATTATATATATATATGTTTTTGGAGTCTTGTTAGTAGCACTTCTAGAACTGCGATTTGAACGCATAAGCTCCTGCAAGGGTCAGTACGACTCTTCTGGCCGGATCAGAACAAACCGCTCTATCGTTCAAAGTCGAGTCGTCTTTTAATGGCGCAGAAGTTTATTATAAGCGGATATCAGAGGCAAGGTAATGGCGTACAGACGCCCATCAGAGTAATTTGAGCGCTGTTTTTTTTCTTCTCCGCAGTTCCCTATTTCCAGACCCGTTCTATTCTGTTCCTTTCCGCCCCGAAGACCTGTCGTGAAGTGGAGACTCTGGAGATACAGTGGTGCATTGTGGGCTTCTCCTCTTCGTTGACTGTATCCATATCCCGCCTTTCGTTCATCTAGCCTTCAGGAGGGGGAAAAAAAGGGGGCTACTCGTATACCTGACAACAAAACGATAAAGGATCTTCCCGGGTCTGTAAACCTCTGTGCCCAGCGTCCAGCTTGTCCGAACCTCGTGCCCTGTACGCGTCGATATTGTTGCCACATGCCGCTGTAAGTGTTACATCTTGAGATTAGTAGTAATCCAATTGTATTAACACTGGGGAATTGTACGGCATCGCCCGTTCTTGTGAGTCCATGCATTAATGTTTGGTCAGTCACGTCGATAATCCCCGGTTTATTTCGTGCGATGTATAACCGCTCTTTCACTTTTAGTTCCATACTATTACCCTTCCCTCCATAAATACCTTTAGTATTTTCTGTAACTGTGCTGTAATTATTCATACAAGACCTTGAAACCGCCCAAAACAGATGAGAACGGAAAGTGATCGATCAGTGATACGTTATCTGTGTAAAGTAGACGGTCAGCTTCGCTCTTTCTCTTTCCCTTTCGGTAATCTTCCCTGTCGCCATCAGTGGGCTCAGTACTGAGAGGACCAGTTTTAGAGTGTAAAGGCGTTAATCTGGAGTAAATGTTTAAAAAAAAAATTTTTTTTTTTTTTTAGAGCTGAAGTTTTACGTTTACTAACTGGGGGCGGCTTTAGCTCGCCACCGGATCTAAGTCTCCTCGGAATTTTACTAAACTTTCGGACACAGTCGCCTTCTTTTCATTTTCTTTGACTCTATAAAGATTTCACTGATGCCATCTCCGCGCTGACGTCATGTCTCTCCGCGCCGACGTCATGTCTCTCCGCGCCGACGTCATGTCTCTCCGCGCCGATGCCATGTCTCTCCGCGCTGACGTCATGTCTCTCCGCGCCGACGTCATGCCTCTCCGCACCGACGTCATGTCTCTCCGCACTGACGTCATGTCTCTCCGCGCCGACGTCATGTCTCTCCGCGCCTACGTCATGTCTCTCCGCGCCGACGCCATGTCTCTCCGCGCCGACGTCATGCCTCTCCGCGCCGACGTCATGCCTCTCCGCGCCGACGTCATGCCTCTCCGCGCCGACGTCATGCCTCTCCGCACTGACGTCATGTCTCTCCGCGCCGACGTCATGCCTCTCCGCGCCGACGTCATGCCTCTCCGCGCCGACGTCATGCCTCTCCGCGCCGACGTCATGCCTCTCCGCGCCGACGTCATGCCTCTCTGCGCCGACGTCATGCCTCTCCGCGCCGACGTCATGCCTCTCCGCACTGACGTCATGTCTCTCCGCACCGGCGCCATGTCTCTCCGCACGGACGTCATGTCTCTCCTCACTGACGTCATGTCTCTCCGCGCCGACGTCATGCCTCTCCGCGCCGACGTCATGCCTCTCCGCGCCGACGTCATGCCTCTCCGCGCCGACGTCATGCCTCTCCGCGCCGACGTCATGCCTCTCTGCGCCGACGTCATGCCTCTCCGCGCCGACGTCATGCCTCTCCGCGCCGACGTCATGCCTCTCCGCACTGACGTCATGTCTCTCCGCACCGGCGCCATGTCTCTCCGCACGGACGTCATGTCTCTCCTCACTGACGTCATGTCTCTCCGCGCCGACGTCATGTCTCTCCGCGCCGACGTCATGTCTCTCCGCACTGACGCCATGTCTCTCCGCACTGACGTCATGTCTCTCCGCGCCGACGTCATGTCTCTCCGCGCCGACGTCATGTCTCTCCGCGCCGACGTCATGTCTCTCCGCGCCTACGTCATGCCTCTCCGCGCCGACGTCATGTCTCTCCGCACTGACGTCATGTCTCTCCGCGCCGACGTCATGTCTCTCCGCGCCGACGTCATGTCTCTCCGCGCCTACGTCATGTCTCTCCGCGCCTACGTCATGTCTCTCCGCGCCGACGTCATGCCTCTCCGCGCCGACGTCATGCCTCTCCGCGCCGACGTCATGCCTCTCCGCACTGACGTCATGTCTCTCCACACTGACGTCATGTCTCTCCGCGCCGACGTCATGTCTCTCCGCACTGACGCCATGTCTCTCCGCACGACGTCATGTCTCTCCGCGCCGACGTCATGTTCTCTCCGCACTGACGTCATGTCTCTCCGCGCCGACGTCATGCCTCTCCGCGCCGACGTCATGTCTCTCCGCGCCGACGTCATGTCTCTCTAATATAAAAAATTTTGTAAAGTTTTTGTAATAATAATAATAATAATAATAATAATAATAATAATAATAATAATTCGAATTATTTTACCATATGGGTTTAGCTTAAAAAGAGCCTGGGTAACAAAGGTCTCCACCAGGTGACGCTGCGTTATGATTTATCGCTAACCGAGTGGTTTAGTAGAGTATTTAATTTTTGGAAGTAATAGAAATTTTGAGTAACCGGAGAAATCCCACGTTACTAGGAAAAGCAACAATTCTAATACTTTTATTTTATTATTTATTTAGTAAAGGCTCTGAATGAGATAAGTAGTGGTTAGAAACTGTGTGGCAGGTAAAGGTAATAATATCGTATTACATGGACGGTGCACGCCGTTGTCAGTACCTTCAAACTTTATGTCCATCCGCGTGTCTCGTTTGGACCGGAGTTTTTTGTTTTGTGTTTTTTTGTTTTTTTTTTTTTTTTTGCCTGGAACAATAAACTAATCAATTTTCGCCTGGCTAATTAATGGTTGTCGGCACATAAAATGGCAGACTTCACCTGGAATTGTGCGATACAGGTGCGTGGACGTCTTCGAAGCAATAAAGCGGCGCAAGGTCAAGTACGTTGAGTGTCATACGGGGGCCCCCATAAAGCCGAAGAGGTTTATAACATTCTGACTGCCATATCACCTGCTTTTGTAGTAGGTAGAAAGATTACCGGGCAAGTACAAAGCAAGCCGCTGGCATTCTCACCTGAAAAAGGTGAGATCGAGAAGAGGGTATATACGTATGTGTGTCTCTAGGTATATAAGTGAAAAGCGGTAATACGTCTTTCCGCGCGTGAAATTTTGTTAGGCGGGGAGTGGGGAAGAGAAAAGAAATGTACTTCTTTGAACGTCCTACAAAGGGGAATAAAAGGGGTTTGGAAGAAAAGAAGAAGCTATAAAAGATGTACCGTTGATTCTTGTAATCTAAAAACTACATTGCGGGAAAGTTTCAATTAATGAAATTCTAAGCTCTGGAGAATTAAATAAAGGTAAACAAACAAACCTGGTAGTTTATTAGATTTACTCTTTATTAATTATAACAATAACACAGCTTTAACGCTTGATTTAGACGCGGCAATGGACAATTTCATTATTTATAATAATAATAATAATAATCATAATAAAATAATAATAATAATAATAATAATAATAATAAATAATAATAATAATAATAATAATAAAAAGGAACTGTAACGTTCCAACACTGAATAGCGGGAAAGAGAAACAACTCCGATCTTTTGTTAAGTAAAGTAGGTTGTTGTATAACAGTTTCTAATATATTAAAGTGTCACCGAATACTGCTGGGATCGAAATAGTTAAGTAATGGATAAGAGATTCAATGCTTTGAGTATGAGAATCATAAAAGTGCTTATACAGCCTCGATCTAATGTGAGGCCTGTTCACACCCTAATCTACCATTGTTTTTCAATATGGCCGTATAACCGCGACTTCCCGCTGTGACGTCACTCCCGAGATCCTCCAGAAAATACTCAAATTAGCACTTAATTTCAACTTAGAAAAGTTATAATAGATATTCAACCTAAGATATTTGAGTTCACAACATCATTGGTAAGGTTGCCATGGTAAGTTTGCAAGGACAATGAATATGCAAAAGACGCGGTGAGACAGTTTTCTCCTTAGCCTTTTGTCAAAGCCGAGTAATTATAATTTTTTTAATCAGAAAAATTCGCATATTAAACCAAAAACTTAGGAAAGCTGATTCAAGTAAATAAAAAAAGAAAACGAAAACATTTCAGTGACATCTGAATTTGACAGCTATTCGCCATCAGACTGCGTTTCAAATTTGGTGGCATTTGGCTGAGAAAAGAAGGAAGCGGCGAGTGTCAGCAACTTAAAACCACGTAAGAAAATCTACACCAGGTAATAATACAGGTGGACGCCGTGAGTGAGGCAGGGTTCAAACTCCCTCCACTGTTATTTAGCCTTTATACAGGTGGACGCCGTGAGTGAAGCAGGGTTCAAACTCCTTCCACTGTTGTTTAGCCTTTATACAGGTGGAAGCCGTGAGTGAAGCAGGGTTCAAACTCCTTCCACTGTTGTTTAGCCTTTATACAGGTGGACGCCGTGAGTGAAGCAGGGTTCAAACTCCTTCCACTGTTGTTTAGCCTTTATACAGGTGGACGCCGTGAGTGAAGCAGGGTTCAAACTCCTTCCACTGTTGTTCAGCCTTTATACAGGTGGAAGCCGTGAGTGAAGCAGGGTTCAAACTCCTTCCACTGTTGTTTAGCCTTTATACAGGTGGACGCCGTGAGTGAAGCAGGGTTCAAACTCCTTCCACTGTTGTTTAGCCTTTATACAGGTGGAAGCCATGAGTGAAGCAGGGTTCAAACTCCTTCCACTGTTGTTTAGCCTTTATACAGGTGGACGCCGTGAGTGAAGCAGGGTTCAAACTCCTTCCACTGTTGTTTAGCCTTTATACAGGTGGAAGCCATGAGTGAAGCAGGGTTCAAACTCCTTCCACTGTTGTTTAGCCTTTATACAGGTGGAAGCCATGAGTGAGGCTTCTCTTTTCCATTTTAGCAGCGGAATATTCACTCGTGATAATATAAAAAAATTTTTTAAAATTAAATAAACTAGAATGAAAAATAACCAGTATCACGTGAAAAAAAAACAACAACAACAGCCCAACGCGATAGTTTGGCTCAATGCAAATGTATTTATCACTTAAAAAACAAGTGAACGCTTAATAATGAAAAAAAATATGAAGTCGGAATAAAAGGGACGAACGAAGGGGACGCTGTTGGGTTCTCTCCCTTTAGATCTTTCGTTCGTATATCTCTTTACATTCGTAATGTTTTACTGCCTGTTCTGATAGCATTATCGCGCATCGTTCCTAGCGGTAGAAAAAGGAAAAGTCATTCAAACAAATAATTCATGTATTGTCTTCATCTGTACATTAACTGTCCCGGGAAGAAGAAAGAAGAAAAACATTTATATGTACACACTAAATATGCACCAGGTGATAAATGGAGTCTACATTAATGAAAGCCCAGTTTTTCACCTGCTGCAAAATACATAGAGAGCGTATTATTTGGGTTTTCTCAGTCATATATAATAATAATAGTAATAATAAAATTATCCTAAATAAATCAGAAAATGCCTCCCATCTACCCCTGAACATGTACGGCCGCAGTATTGTTGAGGGTGAATAAACAAGCAGAGAAAACTGTTTGCCATCCAGTTCGGTTTCTAAAGTAAACACGATTTTAAAAGGCACCTGCCATTTTAACATTAAAAAAATTATTATTTTTTCTTTTTTTATTTGGACAAAAATTTAAATATCGGTAGATGGGCACTGTACCTTTCTCCAGCATATGAGAGAGAGAGAGAGAGAGAGTGTGTGTGTTACGGTGGTACTGCAGTACTGATATTATAATATCAGTATACGAATTGATGACTTTAGAAACGTTTTTATGATGCATCATGTCGGATGATGACTAAATTCTCAATTAATCCTATTAATGGATAATTATTTCTTTTCATGCTGGAAAGACACACAAAAGCGATATACACTTACTTACAGTGATGGCCAAAATCACAGTGTTATCTTACGGATTGTGAGTGCTTTCACTGTGTTACAATGTGAAAAAAAAGTAATTTTAAGATAACAGATTAAGTCCTTGTCTTGGTAGTCTAAGGGACTTTATGATAAATATCATTAACCCTCTGAATACCGATGGTCTGACCATGACCATTACTCTGACTCTTTTACAAACAGCGGCAGTCGCCATTTGCAAACTTTATTTCTTAAGATCCTGTTCTTAGGCGATCGCTGATTGGTTCCCTCGCTTTGAAGAATGTAAATAGATGCAGCCATGTGCTCAGAGCCCGATAAATATCCGGCTGGTGGGATCAAAGGGTTGACATTTTGATCAGATGCAACTATAAGAGAGTAAAACAGCAAACTTCAATAAAAGAAATTCTTGCAATGTTGTTCTGACTACAGAATATAATTTTATCCAGAAAAATACCTAATGGATAAATCGGAGATTTAAAGAAATCAAAACCTACCTCGGGTGATGCAGTAGCTGGCTACATGCACGATTTTCTGCAGAGATGACCTTGCACACCTGAAATCATAATTCCATTGGTTTTATGGATAAATGGATTCTGACAACTGCCATGTTAATCTAATTCCTTTGTTTGATGCCGGAAATCTCTCAAAATGTCCTGTCATCACGAAGTGCGCGCGCTCCATCCCTTTTGGGAGTGGGTGAGGAAATCATTATCCTCGGTTCTGCTTTAGTGGCAGATGTGGGCGGCTCCACGGAGGAAGTTTAAACTACCGACGAGATGAGGACATTAGCACACCTGCTGGGCAGTCATTTCTGGCTCTCTGCAATGGGCGATGATATACAAAGCTATGGACGGCTTTCCAAAGAGAGTCAACCCGTAGGTATTACATAACGTTGACCAGTTCGAAGGATTTCCAGAGAGAGAGAGAGTGTGTGTAAAAGAAAAGAATTACTTTGACATCGCAGTTGTCATAATTTATTTAGGTAGGTAAATAATTAGCAGAGTTAATGAATTTAAAATGTGGGGAATCCTCTCCGAGAAACTCTGGGTATGACAATTAATTTTTTTCCTATCAAAGAGATTCCTGTTCGTAACATGTCACTAATAATTTTGGCATTCTTTTCTAATGGTTCCTGCTGATCTGAAAAGTTTAATGATAACAAATACTCCTAAGTTGCTGAACTAACCGACCTTCTTTTTAAAAGAGTTCCGGTAAGCAGGCAAGTAATGGCATTATTAATAAATAAATTAGTCTAGTTAAAGGTTGTAGCTTTAAGAATCTGCACCCTATTAATGTCACAGTAACCAATAAGTCAAACCTCTTTTGTACTTTTTCGCAATCAGCTGCAGAATGACATCTGGTTAATTAAGCAATAGTGAAAATTTCAACAAAGTTCAGTTATTTTCGGTAAGTAGGAATTAGAATGACTCTGAGAGAAGAGTTGAACTGATTTCTCGCCAGTGACGTGGTTACCCGTGATTTGGCTGTCCTAGCCTTATCCGCCAGCGTTAGTTGATAACATTTCGGTGGTTCCCCGCCACGGTTAGTTTAAGGAAATCGCACAGTTCACTTTCCGCTGGCACCCGTCTCTGGTATTCCCTTCTCTTCCTCTAACAAGCTTGAAATTCCATGACGAGTTAATCGATTATGTGACTTTTAGATGAATTTGTTTTTGTAATCATTAAACATTGGTAAGAAAATAAACTGTAACTCACGAAAAAGTGGCTAATTTCGGTGATTGGGATGACTTTATTTAGTGCCAATCGGTGACTTTACGTACAGGGAGTCAAAGCAGCTCTGTATTTAGTGTCAGTCTGTGAAGTTAGGTACAGAGATGACAACGTCTCTTTAAATATCATTGTGACACTATAACGGACGTCACGTGAGCGGGTTATCGTGACAGTTAAGACTAAACACTGATGCCTTTCTGATCCCTTTTAGGTTCACACTGTATTTGCTTCAGTAATATTAACAATATTAGCTTCGTTAGAAGATAGAAAAAAAAATGAAGCTTTTTCATCAAGTTCTGCAAATGCAGTTGTAAATCTAAGGTGTTTCGAGAATCTTCGCTAACGAAACTCTTGTGCGTGTCCACTGAGTTCAAGAGAAGAGCCTTCAACTCTTCTCTTATCTATTATTCAGGAGGATGTTTCCGGTTTTCAAAGTGGGGATCTCCGGGCTGGACTCGAACGCCATGTACACGCTGTTGTTGGATTTTGTACAAGTGGACAACCATCGCTGGAAGTACGTGAACGGTGAGTGGGTGGCTGGAGGGAAGGCAGAGCCCGCAGCTCCTAACTGCGTGTACATCCACCCGGACTCGCCAAACTTCGGCGCTCACTGGATGAGAGACTCCGTATCCTTCAGCAAGGTGAAGCTGACCAATAAACTGAACGGAGGCGGTCAGGTAAGAGAACCTCTCAATATTCGGAATTCTATGCCAAAAATATAAAAAAAAGCAACATGAAAGTAGATCGCAAAGTACAATACTTGTCAGAGACACAAGAAAATTATAGTTGATCTTTCTTTCTTTCTTTTTAGCGAAAAACGGACCTGTTTTTCTTTTTTTAGAATTCTGTGACCGGATATGTCTGAGCCTATTGGTATTGGTTCACGTATATTTTGGTTTACTCCCCCTCCCCCCAAGCAAGAGCTATACTCGAGATTTATTTCCGTGTAGGAAAAACGTTCTTTAAATTTTATATTTCGTTTTCCGTCAGTTACCTTCCCGTTTTTTGACGTTGCACTCACGAAGAACTGACAAAGGCCTGGGTAGCGGAGTCGAAATCTAGACTCGTCTCGAACTCCGTCAAACGGAAGGGGTGGGGTGGGCGGTAGGAATGAACGGCGCGCGCGATTGAGACACGGGCCAGCGCTAAAGAGAGGCTTGCTTCCTGTGGACGAGTTGAAACATCACCGGACAGCGCTAAAGAGAGGCTTGCTTCCTGTGGACGAGTTGAAACATCACCGGCCAGCGCTAAAGAGAGGCTTGCTTCCTGTGGACGAGTTGAAACATCAACCGTTTTCCGTTTCCAGGATTATATATATATAGGACAATGGCTACAAACATTTCTGCGGTTTCGGAAGCAACAACCACGTGGTCGCACACTCGAAGGACACACGAAAACAGTTCGGTCTCACTACCGAGTTGAGCCTGATGTCGACTACCGTGGTGGCGATCACGTGGTTACTTCCGCACAGTCGTGCGCACCAAAGCCATTTAAACTCTGTTTCCTCGGAGACTGCAGCCCTGAACGGACTCGACAGGGAAGCAAAAAAAAAAAAAAAAAAAAAACAACAACGACATATTACGCGGATAAATCATGTCGGAGAAATAATCTAAATCCCCGCAGGAAGAAACGAAAACTTTGTTTTTCTTTAGAAATGACACTGAAACACGTGAAAGAGGAACTGTTCACAAAACTCTAAGCTTCCGCTAATCTCGGCTAAGTTATACAGTTTCGCTTATTGTTATCTTTGGGGGGCGTTTTCCTTCAGCGAAAAGAAAATAACCCGTTAATTGGACTTATTCTGGTGACGTGATCATTGAATAAGACTACCGATCCACGCCCGATCGTCCAACAGCTAATGTAGCAAATATCTCGTTATGCACTTTTGTTTTTAGAAATTGCTATGGTAATTTTGTCCAGAATAGCGATGCACATCGATTTATTACTTAAAATCTAAATAAATATAAATACTGTACTTACTAAGCCCGATTCCATATCTCTTTAATATCTGTTACAGTCGCCAGCATAAATTATAGCACCTCATTGGGTTTTCTTAAAAATTTGTTTACCTTATTTTAAAACAAACAAACAGAAAGAAACGCAGCCTATACAGAATTTTAATTTCTTTTTGATTTTTATTCTTCCCCGACGTCTGTAAAAAAGCTAGAGGTTAATACGGATATTTTCTTTAAAAATAAAAATCTTTCTCAATATTAAGCGTGTGATTTTCTTCTCCGCTTCTATTTTTTTTTTTTTTAACCACCTTAATTCCGCATTCCTGTCTGTTTCTCTATACATACTTCCCGCCTTTGAATAAGTCTTCTCTGTCATTAGATGTATTCATCATCGACTAAACGCGAGAGCGAGACCTGAGACCCGGTCTACGACCAAGTGAAAACCGCGCGCGATGGAAAGATTTCGGAGACGGCGCCATCTGGCGGGCATGGCCCCGGCCGAACCACTCGGTATAAACCAAGAGAAGCGGGAATATCGGCGATGGCTAATCCCACCCCGTTCATTGTTCGCTTCGACGGGGGCTTAACTACACATCTACAAATTTGCACTGGGCTAAGATCCTGTTTAGAGTGACCGTTTGCTAACGCCCTCAGTTAGTAGTATTGAGCTCCCCCTTCTTTTTTTTTTTCTGGCCAAAGTACATAAGCGGCCACGCACGAGATTCTGACCCGCCGCTGTTTCGTAGTGGACACGCGGCGGTCCTCGAATTCCTGAGCGGCCAGCGGCCGGGAGGACGTGTGGCTGGCTCCCTTATTAGATGGCCGCTCCGACATCCTTCTCCTGTTTGTTTTTTCTCAAAATCGACATTAACGGTTTTCTTTTTTGTTAGACGCCATTACAGACAGATATATATGTGTGTATGTGTATCATTAGGTAATAAAATACGAGTCGTACTAAAGAAAAAAATTCTAAATCGAATATTTATTCGCTGTATTTTCCGCCTCTCTTCTCCCCCTTCCTTCTCTTTTCCCAAGATCTTAGAAGAAACCCGGGTGGAATTACGACAGAAATATGGGGGGGGTGCTGACGTACCGCTCTCCGGTCCGGCAGTTAACGGCAGGAGCCCGAAGAACTGATGAAGTCTCGTACTTATTCGATCACTGACAGAGATGAGCCAAAGGCGACCATCGCCGTAGTAGCCATTTTTGAGACTCTGCGTTTGCTGACACTACGGCAAGTCTCCTTCGGTTCGATGTCGCGAGCGCGGCATCCGCCACCTAGCGGCTGGCGGCGAAGCGAACGCGAGCACAGCTGTCACGCAGCAGCTGACGAACCAGAAGACGTAACAGTCTCGAGAAATTAACTCATATTATTATTATTATTATTAATTTTTTTCTTTCCCTTTTACTTCGGAACAACTGTTTCTTTTTCTTAAATAAGGCAAACAAACAAAAAAGACGCAACAATTAAGTAAATAAAACGAGAGTCTGCTGCAGTGGAGGGTTCGAGCAGAACATGTATCGTTTACAAAAGAAAAACGAAGTGGGTTATTCTAGTCGGCTGGGCATTAAGGTCGGTCTGCTTACGGCCGAAAGAAAAACAAAAAAGATAGCCACACAAATAAATACGAAGCGGGCAACTTTCTTACCTGTAGCTTGATTGTGCGCGCCGTGCCCTGCCTCAACCTTACGGAAGCGACAGGTGCGCGGTTAGTCTGTCTGTGTCCGGTGATAAAGAGACAGACTTGCCGGAAGACAGAAGAGCGGGTTTGAGATAGGTAACTCGTGGAGCCCCATTCCCCACCCCCACCCCGCGCGCTGACAAGAGAGATTTGCTCGTCTTGTTAAGGGTGTAGGGGGGTGTGGGGGAGTGGTCTACGGACTTCTCACTAGAAGGGTGGCCGGTGAGGGTTATTAGCGGAATCCGTCCCTTTCCCCCACTTCCCGTCGCGTGAACTCTAAAGATTCTGCTGAAACTCCGCGGGTTTTAAATGTTGTTGGGGGGGGTCGGAAAAAGATTGCGCTGGGGCCGGCTGGTCGGGAAGAGAATGCGGCACGCGGTCCAAACTGAGAGCCAGTCTCCGACCGGGATCTGAACCCGGACCCCACCTCTTCCTTGACAGTCCACTAGTCCATCCGGCGGACCGCCGCGCAGGGTTGGCTAATTGGGGTACCGAATATTAAGAGAGTTTTAGGTGGAGCTTCTGTAATAGAAGAAAGGAGCGAGAGGAGATTACGATCGAAAGATCTCGCATCTCTCTGAAACTTTCTAATTTTACTTGATAAGATCGAATCAAACCCAGCTGCTGGATTCGACCGACGCCATCACGTTAACGTGCTGGGTGTAGTGTACCACCTTGTATTATCCTCAGGGTGGCTGGGAGAAGGACCGTAATCGCGAAATGCGACGATCTGAAATCTGACGCGCAGACACGTGATTTCCCAGAAGGCCTATAGGAGTGGCCGTTGGTACGTTGTGAAGCTGTGACTTTGAAGATAGATTTTCTTTGTGTTATTATTTCTAGGGTCGTGCGAAACGTTTTGGCCGCGACTGTATTTGTTTACTTAGTTTTAAAGTTCTAATAACTTAAATTAGCGCCGTAGATAATATTGAATGTTGCCGCGTTTCGTGTAAGAACTTTAAGATGTTATAAGATCAGCTGCATATGATATGAATATGTGTCTACGTATGTGAGAGAGAGAGAGAGGAAGCTCCAGAGGAACTCATGAATTCCACGACCGAAAGGTACTAATATAAACGATGGCTACATTTGTTCGTGTGTTGTACGATTGTGAAAGAATGGAATAGTAGATCTCTTCGCTCCCTCCACCACCGCCACCGCTGTAGAGTTGCCCAAACTCTTCGCCGTTATATAATAACGTTAAGTAAACACTGAACGGTGCTGCGGGCCTGTTGATTGAAACTGAAGTAGGGGGGGTTATCCCCCCTTATTTTTCTTTTCTTCTTGAGCATATCGACAAATAAGCAAGCGTCGTTCTTCGTCAGAAGTAACTGCTCCAAACTAAACTCCCTGATTCGCGTCGGTTTCAAAGGGTCCATCGAAGGGCCCCCACCTCCGCCCGGCCGCCGAGGTTTAAGGGTATATCACCACTTATTCTGATGGTTTACCCACAGTGCCCGAAGAGAAATATTTAAATGTTGTCAGATTCAATACTGCCGAGACAACCCTTCCGTGCTGTCGAGCTCTGTTGGAATTAGTGTAGGGGCGGGGACTGGTGACGTCATACCCAGACATGCGCTAAACAGCGCACCTGTACAGTTGTTATGGCAGCTGTGCCATTACTCCCCGTACGTTTGACGAGTATGGAAACTTTATATTTTATAAAAATCCCCCCTCGAAATACACGATGCAGAAATTTATTAGAGTTTTTCTTTTTTTTTTTTAAATTATGGATGACTTTGAGTCAGCCTTACTGAGAAGGGTGAATGGTATTGTTTATTTGATAGGAGCTTCTAATAATCAAGTACTGAAGAGAGATAATCATGTACCCCCCACACCCGTCCCCTTAACAATCACAGATAACTCGGCGGCGTCAGTATCTATAAAAGAGAATAAATATTCCTATTAAGTAACGATGGTGACACAAAGACCAAGGGGAGATAACCTATTTTATTCCGAATCAGAACCCCAGCCCTTAATTTAATGTTTTCTTTTATAATCTCTATATTTCTAGACTGTGCATGAGAATGATTTATAACGCACCGTAAAATTTAAATTAACCCAACGAATTCCTGGAAATCCAGAATCCCCAGGCATTTATTTACACCGTCGTGGATCTGTGACGTAACGGACACGATGGCGTCGTGCCTGTTATCGTGTCTCACTGGCTGGTGGAAGCGAGAACTTCCACATATATATCTGGCACGACGTGATATGAACTAAAGCGAGACGTCCGAGCGTCCGCTGCTGTTTTCTGGTTAATATCTACAACCATAACCGACGTCGGTTTTACCTAGTTATCTAGCGGCAGTTTTAAGTAAGGATGGGGGGGGGGAGTAAATTGGCCGAAGGGATCAGCGGATAAGTAGGTAGGTGGCTGGGTATCCTGTTTGCATTTGTAAGAAGATGGGGAATGTACTACATCTTTGCTAAACAATACATTAAATATTAGGCTATTAAAAAAAAAAAAAACACCCTCCTGATACTCCAGATTTTTATATATGGATCTTTTTAAAAATTCAGTTTTTATGCCGTACTACAGAAACTTAACGTCCCATAATGCACGTGTAGCTACAAAAAAGGGAGAGGGGACTAAGCGACGCGAGATCGTGCGCTCAAGCGAGATTCACCGCAATTTCGATGTGTTTAATGCTAATTTTCTAGATACAAAGGCTAACGTCTGTTTATGACGAAGACAAACAAAAAGATAAGACAATTGTAACAGAACGCCCAGACATAAAGACGACAGCAATGACAAATGGTAACAAAGAGCGATGGAAACAACGGCGCCAAAAGAGAGTGTACAGTTGCAAGCAGGAGTAGCAAAGATCACGAGTACTCAGAAACTGAGGACGAGATCGACAACACCAGTGATAACAGAAAGAGGGGACCACCGGAACAACAACAACAACAACAACAACAACAACAAATGCAGCGAATTCTTTAAAGATCGGCAACAAAGAAACTTAAGATAATTAAAGGCGTCGCCCTTAGAGGATACGCTAAACAGGTCAGATTAGTCCACCGTATTGCTGGGCGCTTGGTTTAGTTCCCGGCCGGGGCTGAACCTTGCACGGTCCTGCTCTGGCTCCGACCGGAGCTCTCCTGGCGATCTCGTGGTACACCGGTGGTCGCCCCTAGCCCGACAGGCGTCGTTCGTTTGTCTCTCCGCTCGGCAGTTACTGCCCCTGTTTTTGTTAAAACAGATGATTAATTCTCTCTCTCTCTCTCTCTCTCTCTCTCTCTCCGCTCTCTCTCGTCGAGTCTGTGACTTACAATACAAAAGAAAAGAAAGTTCCTTGTGAGAGTTAGCGATTTTAAATATATATTACAGTTATTCTTTTTTCTACAAATTTTTCTTAATTATTTTTCTGTTTGTTCCAAGAGTTTTTTTTTTTTTTTAAAGATTGTTTGTTGTTGCATTAGTAGATTTAAATATACACTTTCGTTTCGTTAATGCGCGTTAAATATCTGCTTTGTATTCAATATCCGTTTTCTATTTCTGATCCGGTTACTTTTCCATATCTTACCAAAAAAAAAAAAAACACAACAGAAACAACAAAAGCAAAGCGGACATTTTTTCTTCTGAACCTTTTTTTATTAAGATTTGAACGAAACAAGAAACGTTTTAATACTCGCGTTTGAGCTGCTGTTTCCAGTATCTCTGGTGCCTAGATGACTCCGAATTCAGATTAGAAGCTGGCTTTTCGTCGGGCCGTGCGATGTGGTACCGGCCAGAAGAATTCGAATCATGGCATTTACTTTAACTGAATTTAGTTTCTCAAGAGTTTCTAGCGATGTAGATCTTCACCTATACAACAACAAACGACGACGACACGCCATTCTATTCTGTGTTGATGAAAGTTTCCTGCTAGCATCTTTATTAGTCTGAATTCGTTTCGTAGATTGTTTACCCTTTAAAATATTGTCAAAGTTTAAAATGGCATCTAGATTACGTGCCATCATCACATCTCTCTCTCTCTCTCTCTTTAACTATTACTTAGTAAGAATGAATTCTCCTCTCCTCTCTCTCTCCTCTCTCTCTTCTCTCTCTCTCTCTCTCTCTCTCTCTCTCTCTCTCTGATTCTCAAGGGCGCATAACCCGCTTAATACCGTTTTGTTACAGCCTCGAACTCCTTCCAACTGTAAATGCATGCCTAATTTCGTTTTGGCGTTTAACGATAGCGCACGAGCTTGGTTTCGGGAAAAAAGTCGGAAAAACAAAATATCTGACAGCATTAGATAGTTTTATTTACTTATTATATTTTTTTTTTTCAAAGAAATAAGGAACAAGATTTTTTTTGATTTCGATATCGCGGCAGTTTGCGAGAGTTCTTTGATAACAGGACCGGCTAATACTTACGATTCTTCGTCCGGGGAGAGTTAACGACTCGGGGGGAATCAGCAAACAGCTTTAAAGAAGAAGAAGAAGGTTTCAGTGGAGAGTCAGTTCAGAAGAGTTCTACGCTTGAATATGCTGCTCTAATCGAATTCCAAAGTTGTAGTGTTAAGGGGAATCTACTAGATGGCGCCATCCGACTATTCGTATTAGAGATAGAAATCGCTTAGAGTTATATATTTGAATATAGATTTCAGTGTATGCACGCTGACTGTCGGCCGCGAGAGGGCGCGGATCAACGCGGTCATCCGTAACTTCATTAGCGCACAGAGCCGCATGTACATCGGGTCGGTACGCGACTCCTGGTTGTCTCGCGCGAGAAGTTCTCGTCACGGTACTCTTAATACGCGACGGATTGCTTCACTGGTCGTTAAAAATTATCAGAAGAACTCTCCTCCCCCCCTTCCCCCTCCACGGTCTGCCGTCTGACTTAAAACTGGTGGTATAAGGTAGGCCGGTGGTATGGGAGCAAACTACTCCAGACAAAATATCTCTACTGAGCGCGCATTGACCCTCTCAGGCGTGGAAGGTTCTGCCGACCCCGACCGAGTAATCCCGTCTTTCAAGGGGGTAAAATAAATGAGACGTTTGCTATTTTTCGTGCTAACGCGATGTAAAGGTGACATTTTGTTTCTCTCTAGGATAATTTTAAAAAAGGGACAGGTAAAGAAAAATATCTTTGTACGATTCCACAAAGACAACATTTTGTTTCTAGAATTATTTTTTTTATCTGTGTTTGTAATCTTTTAAAAACCATTCAATCCAGATTTATTATTATTATTATTATTATTATTATTATTATTATTATTATATTATTATTATTATTATTATTATATTATTATATTATTATTATTATTATTAAAAAGAAGAAAATGGGTTGGGTTGTCTTGAATCGTCTCCCCACCTTAGCGCTCTCTCTACACGGAGGCCAGATTAGCCTACCAGCCTTTCCGCCTGGAGTCTGCACGCCTCTCCAACGCCACTCTTGTTCTTTTACACTCGCCCTCCCCGCTCCCGCGGACCGTATCACGATACTGGACTTGCATATAGTTCTTTCAAATAGCACTTTTAAAACCTTAAAACCAAATAGGCCGTGCGCCAAACGCTTAAAGCGAAATAAATCGTATGGCGATATTCGAGTCCGCAGCCAGAGGAACTTTGATTCCCCTCGTTCGCCTCTCTGGCTTCCACGGGTCCTCAGCAGCCAGCGGAATATTAGACATTTTACAGCTTCGCTACAACTTAAAGCTTGTAATTATGGCATTCAGCGCTATGAGAAGGTCCGGGTGTTTGCAAATGAGATAGATGCTTTTTATTGTGTAAAACAGCCCATGCGAAAGTGCAGCGGTAATGAATAGTTCGCTATAAAGGTTTGGATTGAGGTTCTGAATTTATTTAAAGGTACGAAAGTGGAAAAACAAGCAGTTAAAGAGACGTACTCGGTGTCTTTCGACTTTTTCCAACTTTGAGGAAGTGTATGTCGGAAACGAACAATTTTGTGTGTATGTGAGGAAGAGAGTGTACTTGTGTAATTTAAGAGAGAGAGAGAGAGAGAGAGAGTATAGATGTGTGTACGAGAGCGAGAGCGAGCACAGATTATTGTGAGAGAGAAAGAGCTCTGTCAGATAGAAAGATGGGGATAGACGATAGAGAGAAAAGACAGTAAGAGAGATAGAGAATACGAAGATTGAAAGAGAGAGAGGGAGGGGGAACGAGTTAAAGGAAACAGAAAGAGAATCGAGAAGAGTAAGAGAGGACAAATACATAAGAGAGAGGGAGATAGAAACAAGGATTGAGAGAAAGACGGGAAAGACAGACCAGAGAGAGAGAGAGAGATGGGAAATGTGAGTCTTAGAGTGAAACGATGACAACAATAGAAAAGGTAGTATATTTAAATGTACTCAGGGAATCTATTCCTCTTTCTTCACTTTGATAACATGACGGATAATGATGCTAAAGCAGACATAAAGTGCAGCAGAAGTAACGACCGACAGTTTTAGTTGTGTGACATCTCATCGTTGTTGAACTATCTACTAACGATAAATGTCCTCTTGAAAATTCAAGTGAAATACAGGTTCTACTTAAACAATTAGAAAACCACAGCTATGTTCCGGATTTTTAACGAAAATAGTTGTCCAGATAAAAATATATTGTAAATAAATACAAACAGACGAAGCACAAAAATTTTATTTATGTAAAATTTCCTTTTAAGTTATTCACTAATTTTAAATAAAAACAACATGCATAAGACGTCTTAGTGCGTGATAGATACAACAGTTTTTCAGCTTATGCCATTACGATCGAAAAAGTGTTCAGCAGTGGGTTAAAAGTCACGTGATTGTTGCAGATTTACCGTCATCTATCTGTCTTGGTAGTTTAAGCTGCCATCACTGGCCACCTTTGATACAAGCGTTTGTAAATCTGTGCCCGAACGGACTATTCGATCGAGAAAACCTGGTGGCAAGAAAGAAAATGACGTCCAATCATGCGAGCTGCGTTAACTCCCTTGTAACCACTCACCCTCAGGAGTCCACGATTCTATAGAATTGAACCTGGGTTAAATCAGTTTGATTACGCTATGTTATCTACCAGCTTTAGAAATAACCAGTTAACCAACCAACCACCATAAACAAAACATGTCTGTTTGTCGGTTTTTGCTGTTGTTGTTGTTGAAGAAGAATGCAGCATGCGCGGAAGGTCACTTGGTAGTTGTTGACTCGGATGTATTGTCCGACAGCTTCCGTCTAGTTAAAGCGAATACATCTGATCACTGGTTAGAAGCTATTTCCCGATTATACAGCGCCTTGATTCATGATTTACAGTAGCCACATATTGGCTTTATTCTCATTAGTGCCTTCGAAAAATTTTTTGCATTATACTCTCAAACTAATTTGGGGAGCCATTCAGCAATCAGGAATTTGTTTTAACAACAACAAAAAAGACGTTCAAACGTATGACCCACGAGAGTTTTAAATCTTGCGCTATTCTCGTCACAGACGCATATTTATTAGTGCACGTACTGTTTATTTGAAGTTGGAATTAGAGAGATGGCGGCGTGCAACGCTGTGTTTTTGTTTGTTCGGTCGTCCCGAATTAGAAATAGAATAGTTTTATTCAGTTTGGCAGAAGAGGGAGATCGATGGCATTATCAGAGGCTCTCTGCGCCAGAACACGAACAGGCATTTCTCATTTTCTCAGCCGGTGAAAACACCAGGAGTCGTGGTTATTGTGTTCGTGCCGACTCTGATCCGACACCGTCCGGCGTTGTACACTTTCCCCGCTGATTGATGGCTTCTAGTTTGTGTTGGCTTGTTGTTGTTTCCAAAAACTCGCTGTTTTAAAAAAACCGTCCAGTTTCCGGTCAGTCAGGGCTCGGACCTCGCCATTCATCAGCTCGACAGCCATAAATTCTGTTTTATTCGGACTTTGGGGTCAACGCCAAAAAAAAAACAAACAAATTTAGCTACTTTTCAAAACAAAACAAAAAAAAAAAAGAATTGGAAAACAACGGGTCGCCTTTCCCATCATCATCGTGTCGTCGTCCGGGTCTTTAGAGAATTGGGCTGTGGCTGTGACCGGCTCGCCAGCGCAGCGACGGGGCGATAGCAGGTGGTTGTGCCAATAACTAAGCGCAGAGATATAAATATTCTCCGTGTTTGTTGGAGAGATTCAGGGCCGAAATGCGAAGTGGCTTCGACGTCTGCTTCCTCGTCTGTTGCCAGCTCACTGTCGTTGACGGACGTTTTGGTCGTTTTGTTGGTTTTCTTTTTTGTTAATTTTAACTGATTTCCCATCCACCCTGGAATTGTTCGTTTCGGTCGGGGAGGTCGCATGGCCGTCGTAAATCTAAAAACATCACTGCACTCGCATTTACTTTGTGAGTAGTTTATATGCTTATGTAATTCCAGAGGCTCTTTACTATTATGTTTTTGTGATACGCCAAAGCTAGGGGGAGAGAGAGAGAGGGGGGAGAGAGAGAGAGAAGGGGAGAAAATGGAAGGAGAGGGAGGGAGAGGGAGAGTGATGGAGGGAGAGAGGGAGAGGGGAGAGAGAGAGGGGGGGAGAAATGGAAGGAGGGGGGAGAGGAGGGAGAGAGAGAAAGAGGGGGGGAGAAATGGAGGGAGGGGAGAGAGAGGGAGAGGGGAGAAATGGAGGAAGGGAAGGAGGAAAAACAATCTGGTGGTGTGGCGGGTGTTCACCTGGTCTGCACTATCTCATCCATGTTTTCCAAAGAGCTGATCCAAGATGTGTCTGTACGTATCGATGAACATGTGGGTTGGCCTAAGACTCTCCCCTCCCACCGTCGTCGGGCGGAACGCTGGTTCCGAGGTACCGCTCACGCGTGACTGAGTGAAAGACAAGGCTCCGATAAGAGGAGCCTGCCCACGCCGTGACCACCCCCTCCCACCTGCTGGTTGCGCGCGCAGAACCCTGCACGCCACCCAATTCCATGTCAACCTAAGTCGCGTCTCGTCCGACCGCGCAACCGTGTGGACGGAGGTTGGATTCTGAGGAACTCCCACCCGCAGAATTCAAGCTGCCCCCCCCTTCCTCTCCGGTCCGAGTCATCTTCGTTTAATCTCTGTAACGGCCCTGGAAAGAGCAGTTTCCCAGTTGGCATCTTTTACAAATCCGTGGACACGTGACTTGACGAGCGCATCGCCGCCGCCCCCTCTCCCTGCGCCCTGTACGCGTGTCTTCTACAATGCTTTCGGTCCCTAATTTGTCCCTGGCTGTAAGGCTGCCCGCTGGCGGTCATCATTCATGCTCGGCCAGATTCTCAAGTTTCCAACACCGCGCTTCATTATCCGCTTGCGAGTCCGTGGCTCAGAACCGTGGTTTCCGTCGCCTTCCTCAACGGTCAGAACTCTTCATGTTTAGATGTGGGAGGAAATCCACGCGGTCGGGGTCGGTGAAGAAGAACGGAAAGGAACCGTGCCAGCGAGGTACGCCAAGCCGAGCCGACCCTGACCGGGACTCGAACTCGGATTCTCAAACGCAAGCACAAATATAATAATATAATAATAATAATAATAATAATAATAACTTTCCAACTTGCTTTCAGAAAATTCTTTATTTCTGCGTGTGAAACCAACCGATGAATGCAAATCGTTTGAGCTACAGAGGTGGCTAAAATTATTGCATCACCTGAAATAACCCTGACCCCTTCCAGCGTAATTAATAACGTGCTATCAACGTGTTTTTTTGCTTCAGCTTTATCATCTTCTGTTTACTTACTCAAAATGGCGCCGCAGAGTTAGCGTTTAGCTGACGTTCGCGGATCCGTTACTCAACTGGTAGGAATTTGCTGTCGTCCCGTGGATTCAAAAACGAGGCTCAACTTATTTCGTGCTGTCGTCCCGTGGATTCAAAAACGAGGCTCAACTGGCTTTACCTTGTCAGAAGCGCAGTTATACATCGTAATTTTCACACAATGAACACTCGGTATCTTGTTTAGAAATAGGCGGAAGGAATGACTTTGGTCGCTACTCCTACTTCCCCGAGGTGTTTGGTTATCGACTTACAATGCCCGCGAGAAGGCCATCATGGATTATAATGGGCGAGGTGAGAAGGGTCGGGGGGGGAGCGCCTCGGCCTCGGTCTCTTAGGGGAGGGTCATCCATAACGGCTTAATTGGTATATCGAAAGTGATAGAGAGGTCCTTGCGCTTACTGTGTGGAAGAGATAGGCCGACTTGCCGCCCTGCTTAGATTATCTCACTAACTTTAAATTACGAACAAACAATTGTAATAATTTGCTGTTTTGGGGCCAGAATGTTGTTCTTCCAACGATGAAATGTGCTTTTCCCGTTGGGAAACGTAAGGTTTTGCGTGTCGACTCCTCGGGAAAACGGCGCGGCTGAACCTTAGACCGCTCGCCGGTACGGTCGTCCGATGTCAAGGCTAGGGGCTGGCGGCAGTAGCCGTGCCGGGACTCGCCAGCTAGCCGCTGTAGACGCAACAGGCGAGGTGAGAAATTCCCTGACTGCCGAAGGGGACAAAGGTGAGGAGGTGAGAATAGAAAACAATAATTTTATTGTCTAGTTTTCCATGCTTTTTTCCCTTTCACCACCCTCCCTCTCCACCCCCCCCAAACCATCCACAGAACAAAAGTTAACAAACGGTTTTTGAAAATCCCAAATTTCTGATAATTCATTAATTAGGGTCGGAAAAGAAAGCGTAGCGCAAGGAAACGAGTTTAAAGAACTCGACCTTTTTTAACCTTCGCGTTTGGAGAGGTTTCGCAAGGGAGATCAGCCAGAACGGTTTCTGCGTTCCGGCAGGAAAACAACAAGATGCGAAGCGAGAACCAGACGACAGCTCCCCTCCCCTGACGTCGTCTTCCTCTGCCCGTTTGGGGAAAACAATAGAGGTTTTGAAGAAATTCTCTCGACTAACAAATTCCAAATGAATCTGAATGATATAAAACATAGAAAAAAAATATTCTTATTATTTTTATTATTGATTTATATATTATTTCCTTTTTTGCTTTTTGGGGGCAGCATAACAAACCGGATAAGATCGCAGCAGTGAGTCGTTCTTTGTCAGTCGCAATGGAGAAGGCGGTGATGGGACCGCGAGTTGTCTTCGCTGTTCCGTTACTTTCGTCACCAGGTGGAGATATTCTCATAAAATATAAATATTTTGACCGGTATATGTGTGTGCGTGCGCGTGCGCAAATATGTCAATCGCGCGCACTTGAGACGTGGAGGAGAGGTTGTCGAAGGTAAGAACTATCTACGTCGGGACATTTACCTTGGATGGCGCTACGTCTGGCCCCAGGGGAGTGACCCAGGGTCGTAATCGCTATATTATGAAACTGGTGGATTATACTAAACTATATGGTGTCGTTAACTGCGGCGATGTTCAGAGATAAAATCTGATGTGAATTGTTCATCAGGAGGGCAGATATCGAGAGCGAGCGGATTAATATTAACCAGACTCAAATAAAAGAGCAAAGATGAAGAAGAGATAAATATGTGCACCTTCCAAACCCTAAACCAAAAAACGATTGCTTTTCCCGAAGCCAGTGTGATTCTGGGTTTTGAAAAAATCTTACTTGAAATAGTGAATATTCAGACGTTTTCCCGAGAAGCTTTTTCCGTTAGGCCTCTTTTAGAATAACCTAACTACGTGTGGTATTCCCATATATATATACAGGTCAACGGAATTTGACATATTTAATGTCACGAAGAAATACAAAGAAGTTAGTGAGATCAATTTATTCGTCAGCCAGAGTAGCCCATTGGTTTCATTACAACATAATAATGTGGTTTCACCATATTCGGTGTTGGGTGAGACCGGGTCTGGACGGTATTCAGCTGGCACACTCTCTGCGCATGCTTGAAACGAAACTTACCGATCACCCAATTGCTTGCAACTCTTAGGTTAAAACTCATACGTTCCACGGAGAATGGTTTCTGAGCCTTGATGTGCCTGCGAGATGCTCACTGGGCAAAAGAACTAAGTAGCTGGCTGGTCAATCGATTTCAGTGATGTTGTTGAGTTGGGAGAATTGCTGTGATGACTTTAACTCTGAGTCCTGACGTGCTGCTGCGCTGCTGTTGCTGTTGTTGTTGTTGTTGTTGAATCACCGCAGGCGCTGAGGATGATCCTCAGAAGCGCTAGACTGTCATTGGGGAGGCGGACCAATTCCTCCATCGAGTTGGCGGTGGTGGCGCCCCACCAACAGGGCTGGACATCGGAGCCACAGGTGTTCCGCGGACTCCTCCTCTTCACCACACAGTCGACAGGTAGCATCGTCGCTTTTGCCGACCAGGTGGAGCCAACGCCGTAGTGCTGGATGGTGGCCGCATCGGAAGCGGATGAGATCCGTTCTATCGGCTTTGGAGAGGGCGGATTCTGCCCGCTCGTTGGGCTTCTTTGCGAAGACTTCCTTTAGTCGGGGGTGTGTGTTACGGGCGGTGGGCAGCCTTGTCGGCGAATTATCGCTCTCACGTCGGGCTGACGCTGCTGCCCTTGAACACTTACCTTAGTGTCGTTTGTTGATGAGGTAACGGGACTGTCGGTCTCACATTCTCATCCAGGTACACCTGAGCAGTCAGAACAGTGACCTCCAGAGAAGTCCTTCGCTGGCCGTGATCCCTCTCCACACCATCAAGCTGACGCTACCATGACGGTCGTTCTACACAATACGGATGGGTAGCAGCATAGCACTTTTCTTGACACCCAGAGAACACCACTTGCTGACGTTCGACTCTTGTCGAGCGATTCGAACCTTGTCCAGGCTAGCCTGGTATTGCCATGGCAGTTTCTTAAAGGAAGACAGACCCCCCCAAATAGGCGTCTGATGATAACCGCGCGGCGTTGCAATTTGTGGCAACGTCGGCCGGTTCTTAGCCATTTTGCAACCGACCTCATGCAAGGAATATTCGGTCATGTGACACCCGTTCGTAGACTACCAATGTGCACGTGATTTCGCCGCCATTTTATCAACATTTCTATGCCAATAAGCTAGCAAGCATCTCAGAATTTATATGCGTACTCAACGCGTAGTCTACATTTTCGTCACTTGTAATACTTTGGTAAAATATACCATAAATTCTGGTACCCTTACAGGTTTTGGTACCCAGTATACAGAGGATGTAAATAAATAAATACATATATATTTTAAAAATGGATTAGTGGGTAAGCAACGTGGTATTAGGTAAGAAGGAAACTACTGTTGCTTAGCTTTCAAAGACGCTGGAGCAGTGTTTACATCGAAGTTTCCAACATTTGTTACAGGTTTCCCAACACACGTGTCGTAGGTGCCTTAACTTTCATCATAACGGCGGGACGTGTACGGGCTGCTTTCGGGTGTCCGACCAGATTCGTACCAGGGTGCCGAGGGAAGAAGCTGAATGCTTTGATTCCTCAATCGGTCCGTGGTCACAGAAATGGTGTTTCATTTAGTGCCATCCACCTGAATAATATGGGTAATAGAATCTCAGTGTTATTTGTTGGCGCAACGATAGGCAGTTCTTTAAAGTGGTAATGCAGTCAGAGTTCAGGCGTCCCTTCGACAAGCACAGGTTCCGTCTTTCCACCACGCCAAATAGCGGTCACGTGTTATGGCACCCCCGCCTCCACACGTGACCGCGGACCGGGGCTTTTCGCCAGATCTGTAAAAACCGGGCGCGGTCTTCAAAATGCGAAATGCTGAAGCCAAGATAAAAGGACTAACGAACGATTCCCATACTCAGAAGGTATTGCCAGACTCGTTCTCTGGACCGAAGTCGATGGAGATGACATGTGACCGTTTTTCGGTCTCATTTCCGTTGCATAGGCGATGCGGACAAGAGGATCTTAACGGCGAATATGGGTTCGGCTTGGAATGGCGTGTTGTTCTTGTGGTGATGTCGCCCTCTAAAGTCTCTCACGTGTCTTCGCCGTGGTAGCGCTACTCGCTTCGACGAACTTCGCAGTAACAAGGTCCATATATATCCACGACAAAAGATCGACATCTGTGGTAATTTGTCGTTAACTTTGAACAGCAGCATCACATGACTTAGCAACGTTTGTGCCAATCAGTTTTCTCTTTCACACACACACACAAATGCTACTTTTCATCTTGCGTAATTACAACCAGTTCTGTTTATTAGAACGTTCAGCGTCTATCAGCCATTAGACTAAATATCCACGTTTGATATTCCAGAGTTAAGCAAATATTCTTGATAATCCAACTTTTAGCGACAATAAAACCTTTTTCTGGTTGTTTTTTTTTTTCCATTAAGGGAGACAACTTTAATCAGCGAGTGAGGGAGGGAGCGTGAATGGCTAGCCATCCTACCATTGATTTCCACTTCGCGGTGGACGTAAAGCTCAGTCCTTTAACAGGAGCCATCATTAACCGCCACTTAATTTTAAAATATTTTTATTCACTGCGGAAAATTTAATGTTCTAGAGTAATTTTGAATGAATAGCTTTCTTTCTTTTTTTTTATATTAAATAGAATTCTGGCGTTGGCTTGAACAAAGCATAAAACGGAAGTGAATGGTGAGTAAGATAAGGGAAGAACGATATAATAAATCGGGTTGGAGGAATCATTTAACAGCGATGAAAACAAAGAGGCATGCATGTGACTGTGCGGGAAGGCTGAGGTAAACTGATTGTAATGGGATGATTACAAATAAATAAATGGCGTGAATAGAATAGAGGGGCCAGTTAAAATGGAGTAACCAGAGCAAATTGGGATGGAGAGAGGGAAGGAGAGGATGCAGAGAGAGAGAGAGAGGGATGGAGAGAGAGAGGGGGGGAGAGATGAGAGAGAGGAGAGATGGAGAGAGAGAGAGAGATGAGAGAGATGAGAGAGAGAGAGATAGAGAGAGAGAGAGAGATGCAGAGAGAGAGATGAGAGATGGAGAGAGAGAGAGATAGAGAGATGCAGAGAGAGAGAGAGAGATGCAGAGAGAGAGAGATGGAGAGAGAGATGGAGATGGAGAGGCAGAGAAGATGGAGATGAGAGAGAGAGAGACAGAGAGAGAGAGGAGAGAGAGAGATGGAGAGAGAGAGAGAGAGAGGATGGAGAGATGAGAGAGATGGAGATGGAGAGACAGAGAGAGAGAATAATGTCAATTCCCTTTTTTCCCTTACGTCGAAACTCACCTTTTAAAATAGATTCTAAACACTAAAAAAAAAAAAGATGCAAAAATTAATGGCTTTAATATTTATCCCAAATCTTTGATTAATCAGTGTAAGCGTTTTGAATTTTTTGATCGATTTTGGATGTGGTGATTAACAATCATTTGATTATCTTCCCCAGCCGCACCGAGCGATTCAACCGCCGTGATACACGCGTTATCACGGCTTCAGGGCACGACCATCGATTTTTCACTGACACGCCGCTAGAGGGCGGGATGTGGTTAATAACTGCTCCCTCTGCGGACAAAAACGAAGACATTCTTATATATATATTTTGTTTGTTTGTTTTTGTCGGTCGTCGTTGTCTTGTAAACAGTAACGCGAATTTCGGTGTAAAATAAAACACAACGGACGTCCAAAAGGACATGGATTTTAAAATTCTAAATATTTGGAGTGTCCTTAGACCGTTCAGCGGCTTGCACCATAAAACGTTGGAGGGAGAACGCAATGGAAATAACAAAACATGGTAAGGAAAAATGGATATTTTACTTTTATACTAACAAAGAAAATTTAATTAGTTCTTACCAATTGTCATACGGAAGAAAAAGAAGAAGGTATTTATGTCATTGATGTAGTATTTATTAAAATTATTTGTGTATAGATGCATGTATGTAAGCGCCTGGCTAATGGAAAATAATACACTTTATGATAGGTTCATGCAATTTTGTTTTTTTATCAAAATACCTCATTTTCCCCCTGATGACTGCTCCAGACACATTGAAGCCATTCCACTAATATTGCAAAACATTGGAAGGAAGATCCTCTATCCCAGACCATTTATCCCATCACGGGTATCGAGACCCGGGTGGAAAAAATCACTATTTTTTGCGAATCTTTCTGCTTCTGTTCGCCATAGATTAATGCTTGCTGAGCTGTTCGGTGTCCGGGCTCGCTGCATGCCAAGACCATCCAATCCAGTTAGTCGATGTTCAGAAGGTACTACCCTATGGTATAAAATTCCTTAGATCTTGCTTAATTCGCCAATCTGACAACTCCTGAAACAGTCTTGTATTCTTATTATTTCCCTCTGTGCTCAGCTGAAACCATCACAACTCCGAATCTCTATCCGGCCATTCTTCTGGCGTACTCTCCCCTCTAAGCTAAGGATTTCAGATCGGCTGTCTTCCTAATATAAAATCCGTTGCCATTATTAACCTGCGCCTTTTTCGATGCTCTCTTACCAGAGCGAGCTGCTTTCCGAGAAGGTGCTTGGGGGCAACTACTTGACCGATCGATCAAAAGCCTTGTCGCAGCAGAGTTGTATTCGGCGAGCTAACTGGGTACCGGTAAGGAGACCGTTTGCTTTAAAACTGACGATAATCGCCCGCCCGCCCTCCTCCTTTACGTTCTTTATTGTTGCGGGAGAATACCTGTAGCTGCGATTTAAGCAGTAGCCTTACTCGACGCAGAAACTCCTTCCTACCTGTCGAGTTATCTGGCGTTGAAAGTGACAAGTTTGCCGGAGAAGCAATAATAGAAATCTATTTCGCGTGTATAATTTCTTATCCTGGAGCCGTGTTCTACCTGGGACAGACAACAAGCTTTTGTTCCTCAACAGAACCCGTGCACATGCGAAACGGTCATAACATCCTTCACATTTATAAAGGTCTTTCTAATCGTTTTAGGATTCAGTAATTTTATATTTCAATTTTTAAGATGTCGGAAATACGAGGCCAGAAAATTCTTGGTTGATCAAAGCGATTTCGTAACAGCACGATGTCTCGTGTGTATGTTCATTATCAGACACACGACGAGATACGCGCAACTATATTCACTGATAAAATGATTAGACAGTGCCCTGCCATAATAATTTGGTCGCCCTTTGTTATATAATACGTTATTTTGTTGTGGAAACGGAAAATATGGACAATAGAGTGGAACTCTTTGTTAGTAGTTGGCTACTTTTTGCAGCATGAATATCTGTTTAGCGTTATATATATCACGGCCTGATCCAGATTTCCTCGCATCCGGGTAATAGTTTCTCTTTTAATTCTGTCATATCGGCGGGATGCGGCGCCTTCAGCTGATGATCTAGATGCTCTCACCGCTGCTCGATTGGATTCGTAGGAGGGCCTTTTCGGTAACTAGGGGGAAAGTCGGGCTCCCCGGTTTCTCTCCCGCAGGGGAGATGTGCCGTGTAGCATGCGTCATCTTCTGGAAGAATATGGGCGTAGTGCCCCGCTCTGTCATTCCGGTAGAGGGCGCAGTACAATCGCGGCCCACTTCCTGACGCGCCTCTGTGAAGACTCGGGTTCGGTGGGATGGAGGGGTGCTAGGGGTTTTTCTCCAACGGCTACAATCTGGACTCGCCACCCGTACTCGGCAGCCGGGGCGGACGGATGGCCACTGAGCGGACCTTTCGAAGCGTGCTGCTGCATGGACGGTGTCACGTGACGCCGGACGTGGCTGGCGTTTTCACATTCTTGCCGAGATGTCGCTGCTGAAGGCCGCCTCCAGGTCGCGCTTTTTTTAACCTCTCGCCTCGGCGAACTCGGAGATGGCGGTCGTTAAGTCCGGTCCGCGCTCGGAGCGCCCCCTGGAAACGGTGGCGATAGTACACGCCGCTTACCTCCTCACGTAGACCTCTTACGCGTGTGCAATCACTCGAAATATGTAAATTTGGGTCGCCTACATTGATTTATGGTAGGGGGGGGAGGTGACCAAATTAATATGACAGGCCACTGTGTTTATGATATCTGGGGGCCAGGACATCTTTCTCCTAAATCAGATGTTCACCAAACGGCTTCTAAATGCAGATGGAATGTTTTATTATTTCCTTTTGTGTCGGTGCCAACAACCAGAAATGGGCTCCACTGACGGGGATTAACCATGAGAGTAGCAGACTTTCACTGAGAGAGGTGAGCGGAAGTCTGGCCAAATTTATAATGGGCAAATATTTCGCAGGATATTCCCGGCGACGCAAACAAATAGTGCTTGCGGAAGGTTACCAGTTTCTTTGGCGGGAGCTAGGCGGAGGCCTTCTCTTGTGGAGCCAGTTTACGACATCGTTTCGAGCGAAACCGAAGTCGACGTATCTGATTTTTAACCCCCTCTCCCCCGGTTAGAATCTGGGTTGTTGTTAGACTTTTTTGTTGTTGTTGCTGTTGAAGGAGTTGAGTAATGGATCTTCGTGACAGCCTTTCCGAAATGTCGGCTGGGTGGCAAGACTGCGTAGTAATCTCACGTGGAACAGAACCGCCCCCTGACGTCTCCACCTCCAGTCCACAGTCTGTAGGCCGAGAAATAGCCAGTCATTTATTTATATATCTATCTACGTATTTTTCCTCCTTTTTTCCTGGAGAGTTCGTGTATTAGTTGAAAAGAAAAAAAAACAACCAACAACAACGTATATAATAATAATAATAATAATAATAATAATAATAATAATAATAATAATAATAATAATAAATATGAAATGAATGCAATTAAAATCTCCGAAAACAAAAATTCCCGCTCGCCCGGGGTTGGGTATCGACCCAACCGCGACTGGTGTTTGGAGGTGGTTAGGAAGACAAACGAAGAGGTCGCGGGTTCAAGACCAGCTACGGGCCACTAAAAGGACACAAATACCAGCGGGGCATGCAAGCACAGACAGGTATTGTGAGGGGACCACTATGACGGCTCGGAAAACGGTAATAAAGCGGACTACGGTACCGAGCGGGCAAATAAATACAACGATTAACCAATGAGTTTAGGGGGAGGGAGAGAAATCGGACAAAGAAATGCCTTATTTCACGAAACAATTGCATTTATTTATTTATATATATATATTTTTGTAAGTAAGAGAAATAAATTTTTGACGTTCGAGACGGCGGATTATCGGAGCCGAATATCGCTTCAGGTGAAACACCTTTAACCACCTACCCGCCGAATCCGCCGGTCGCAGTTCCATTCATAAAGCTGATTTATCTAACTCTTTTGTAAATTTAATTGATTTATTTGTTCCCCGGGGCCCTGCTCTCGCTGGAATATGTCGCAGACTTACCGTTCGACGGAGGTGATACGATCCGTCCGTCCGTAGAGCTTCTAGACGGGAGGGAGGAGGAGAATGCCTATCTCTCTGCGGCTATTTACCTTTTCGGTGCTTTACTTATTTTGTCACCTGCCCGTGCGAAAGACACACCCTGGACGAAAGAAGTAGATTTCTAAGCAGGTAGTTTAGGTTAATTCTCTACAGCTTAAATCTGACATTAAAGCGAACAAAGAAAAAAGAAGATAGAAAGCCGCCCAACAGGTGAGCACATAATTATATTAAATAAAAAGGAATGTTACATTTTGTTACATATCGTTTTCAATGTACTGAGCTATAAACAGAACTGAACAAGTTGTGTGTCGTTCCTTTAACTAAAATATGCCTAGTTTCGTTTTATTTGTATTATTCTTTAAAAAAAAAAAAAAATTCGTATTTACCATAAACTAAGTTAAGTTTTAAAACTTCGTATGGAGAATGAGACGTGAACATTCCTTATTCGTTTCGTTTTCATTTTAATTCTTCTTTTTTTAAGACAAAATATTCTACACCCTACGTATTAAGAAATTGTGCCCTGTTTCTTTTCATTATTATTTTTACAGACATCTAATTAAGAATATTTTTTTCCATTTTATATTTTTGTTTCATTTTCTATGGCGATTAGTATTTGCTTCTAATGATTCTTATCTACAGCTGCTAACTCTTTTTCCTTTTCCTTTTAAAAACTTTTATATATTATTAATACTTTTACTATTCTAATATTTCTTTAAGATTAGCATAGATATTATTAGTAATTATTATTTGGGTCCTGTTTAATGCCTTTGAAAAAAATAAACTGAGTATATGGATGTATTAGTGACTATAATTGGCGACTAGACCTTTTAGTTAGCATCTCTGCTTCTTTGCTCATCCATATCTTTCGTAATTTTTTTAGCGGATTCGAGAATAAAATCATCGATACTTTCACATTGTTCTAGTTGCTCCATGTTCACTTCTTGTTTCTGAGATTTCCACTTATTTATTCTTGTTTGAAAAGTATAGAAATAGAGAAAACAGGGGGAAGTAACTGGAATAGAGTTGTTTCTAAAGAATCAGGTTAGATAACTCTGTGTTTTAGAAAAGTTTGTAATATCAAGAGAAATTCGAGGGCGTGTTGTCTCGTATTTAATAATAATAATAATAATAATAATAATAATAATAATAATAATAGTAAGCCCCCAAGTTTTTAGTAGAGAGAGAGAGAGAGAGAGGTGGGGTTTGAGCTGAAACTTCTGGTGACAAATAGGTCGACGCAATCATGGGCGGCAAAGGTCAAGTTGGGACGCCCAATTCATCAATTCGGCATCAGCTTCCATGTTTAACCCTTTTGTCACAGAATAAAACAAATATATATATAATGACATGAACACAAGAGAGAGCTGGCAGAAGTTTCCACTAATAGAAGATTGATCTTCGACAATTTATATAATGTTTCATTTCTTTCGTAGTTTTTCAAATTTCTACAATTCTCGATATTGTGCATTATTATTATTTATTATATTATTATTATTATTATTATTATTATTATTATTATTATTATTATTATTATTATGTTATTATTATTATTGTTATTATTATTATTAAGAACCAAAGAATCCACCTTCACACGGCATCTACTCGTCGCCTAAACGCGGCTGGTTCCTGATAAGAGTCATCAGAGTTTGAGTAATTCTTCGCCCGGTGCTCGGAGTCCAGCGAATCGCTGATTCAAAAACCATTCGACTGCTGTTTACTTCGGGAAACATTCGAACTGGATTTGCTCTCAATGGAGTGGCAGGGAGGTGCTACTGTAGGCCGAGAAGCCCCAGCCAGTACGAATACGGTGGATTGAATTCTTGTTTCTTGGAATGGAGTATTTATTGATTGAATGCTATTTCGATTAGCGCTTTCATTTACCGACTAACGAAGAGCAATTAGACACCGGCTTTCAGCTCGTTTTTCTCTGCAGAGTTGAGCCTGATTCACGAGGTTCGACCGTCTGTCCGTCTGTCTCTCTCTGTGTGTGTGTGTGACGTGTTAATGTGTAGTGTAGTGAGTGTGTCTCTGTGTGTACGTGTGATACCTTTGTTTTGTTTGTTGCCGGGGTCCACTGGCCGTCTCCACAAGACGTTGGCACATTTTTCTACTGTTGTCCTCGCCTTAGAAAAAGAAAAGTAGCAAAATATTAGAGAACGGCGAGTTCCTCCACTCGGGAAAGAAAAACTCAAAGTATTTGTGTTCAAAATTCAGAACACGAATGCAGAATATTTTAAAATGTGTCTTTATTACCTGGATTTTGAAAACTCGGTCATAATTGGGCATGTTAAGGAAACTAAAAGATTAAACAAAAAACAGCGACAAAAGAAAAACAGAAATATTTGTAAAAAATAAGAAAGACCAGCACAAAACAAAAACCAAGGCGAATCCTTCTTTCTCTGAAAGTAGAGAGAGGGAGAGAGCGAAGGTTCTTTTTGTCCATTGACTGCAAATTCTCTCTCGATCTCTAGAGAGCGACGAGCTCAGAGAGAAGAGGGGAGATCTCTCGGAGAGGGCGAGAGAGAGAGACCCCCTCTCCCCCTAAGCCCCTCTCTCTCCCTCCCCCTCTCTCTCTCTCTCCCTCTCCAGCTCTCATATTCTCTCTCTCTCTCTCTCTCTCCATCTCTCAGAGGCTCTCTCCTCTCTCCCTCTCAATCTCTCATAGGTCTCTCGAGCTCTCCCTCTCCATCTAGCATCTCTGGCTCGAGAGCTCTCTGCTCTCGTCTTCTCTCTCTCCTCCCCTCCCCTCCCCTCTCCCCTCTCTCTCCCCCTCCCCTCTCTCTCTCTCTCCCTTCTCCATCTCTAATATTCTCTCTCTCTCTCTCATGTCTCTTCTCTCTCTCTACCCCCTCTCCCCCTCTCCCTCTCTCTCCCCCTCCCCTCTCTCTCTCTCTCCCCTCTCCATCTCTCATATTCTCTCTCTCTCTCTTTCTCTCTCTCTCTCTCTCTCTCTCTCTCTCTCTCTCTCTCTCTCTCTCTGAGGCTCCAAGTCATTTTGATATTTTCTAAAATCCCTGTAGTTCGTTTGGACGCTTTTACCTTTTGTCAGTTCTTTTTGTTTAAAAAAAAAAGTCACACACTATTGTTGTTGTTGTTGTTGTTTTTCTCGTTCCTCCTCCGTCTCTGACAAATAAATATAATGAGAGAAAAGTGGTTTACTGTACAGGTAATCGTGTGCTTGCTTCAGCGTCAACTCGTGAAAAAACTCCGCATTGTTCGCCCCAACCAGGGAGCCACTGTGCGAAACCGTAATAAGGGTCCCCACAACTTCCTTTGTGTAAACAACCTAATTAAATTTTTGCGGTTTACTCTTCGAAAATACACTGTAGTCCGTGGTCAGCTGTTGTCGTAGTATGCGGTCCTATTTTTTATATATATAAAACAAGTGCCTTCAGTTTTATCGAGTTGTTACCTGCACGCACCCCCTACACAGAGTTATTATATAGTTTACAAAGCTAAACGCACGCGCACGAATTTGATTTCTAACTCTATCTCTGTTTCACTCTTTACTGACGTCACATCCCCCCTGTGTACCGACGTAATATCTCTCTTTACTGACGTCACA
Source organism: Nautilus pompilius (assembly GCA_018389105.1). Lineage (NCBI taxonomy): Eukaryota > Metazoa > Mollusca > Cephalopoda > Nautilida > Nautilidae > Nautilus > Nautilus pompilius. Next base: position 8,680 of record JACATO010000397.1, on the reverse strand, counting down.
TCCCCCCTGTGTACCGACGTCATACCTCTCTTTACTGACGTCACATCCCCCTGTGTACCGACGTAATATCTCTCTTTACTGACGTCACATCCCCCCTGTGTACCGACGTAATATCTCTCTTTACTGACGTCACATCCCCCTGTATACCGACGTCATACCTCTCTTTACTGACGTCACATCCCCCTGTATACCGACGTCATACCTCTCTTTACTGACGTCACATCCCCCTGTGTACCGACGTCATATCTCTGTTTACTGACGTCACATCCCCCTGTGTACCGACGTCATATCTCTGTTTACTGACGTCACATCCCCCTGTGTACCGACGTCATATCTCTCTTTACTGACGTCACATCCCCCTTTGTACCGACCTCATCTCTACTGACGTCACATCCCCCTGTGTACCGACGTCATATCTCTGTTTACTGACGTCACATCCCCCTGTGTACCGACGTCATATCTCTCTTTACTGACGTCACATCCCCCTGTGTACCGACGTCATATCCCTCTTTACTGACGTCACATCCCACTCTGTACCGACGTCCTATCTCTCTAATAATAATAGAACAGATCTCTCGTATATCAGTTCAACAGTTGCAGTTTTCAGAAATAATTAACAGTATTTACACGTACGCTGTTTGTTGTTGTGTTTTTTTTTTTATTTCTACCTTCGCTTCATCAATGTTTTAATATTGTACATCTTGTTTTCTTTCGATTTCCTAAACCGCTTGGCTATCGCGGGAGGTAGGGAATAAAACCGGAAGGCAAAAGAAGCAGTAATCAGCAGATCGAATGCCGACGAGATAGAGAAGTCAGAACGCGTGGCCAGCAAAGCGAAGTATTATACATCCCCGCGATCCGTTCATTTATCGAAAGCCAGTAAATCGAACGTGAAAGTCTCTCGGCGTTAGAAAAATCTCGTGTCTGTCTGTCTGTCTGTCACGTGGGTTGTAACTGACGTTACCGTCACCTCCCCTCCTCTCCTCGCTCATTCCAGTTAATGACGAACTATTGAATATCGCGTGGATTTATCCCATCTACAAACGAAAGACGAGGATTAAAGAGTGGGCAGGAACAAAGGCAAGATATTGGTAGGAATTACGAGATAAAATCGGTTGTGGATTAAACGGGGGGATCATCCACTAAATGCAAGTAAATTAGTGGGTAGAAATAAATGTGGATTCTGTAAAGATAATTATGCAATATCTTAAAGGAATAACTGGAATATTAGAAAAAACCAACAACTATCCATCAACAGGATATCGCCAGCTTTAGTTTAATTAACTTGTAATGCTGATGAGTTAATTAGATTTAAAAAAAAGTTGATAATTACTTTTCACATGTATGGTCTCCAGTTTAATGTGACAAGGTAGTGAAACTTGTATCCAGGTGAAGAAACATTTTATTTTTCAAATTCGAAATCATAATTTCCTCTTATTTTTTTGTTCTTTTATTTATTTAAATATTGCGTGCGTGATATTTCTGTCATGTTACTTCTTTTCATTCAGCCAAACAAAAGTATTTTTTTCTCTCTATTTTCGTCTTTTCTTATTTAAAGTAAAACCGCAGTTTCCTTGCAAAAATGTATTTTTTTTAATATAAAAAGTCAACAAATTTTTGTATTAAAAAGAAAGAAAAGATAACCTTAGAGAGAGAGATGAGATGAGGGGGAGAGAGAGAGATGAGAGAGATGAGAGAGTGAGATGAGATGAGGGGAGAGAGAGAGAGAGAGAGAGAGAGAGAGAGAGAGAGATGAGAGAGATGAGATGAGGGGGGGGGGAAGAGAGAGAGATGAGAGAGAGAGAGATGAGATGAGGGGGAGAGAGAGAGATGAGATGGATGAGGGGGAGAGATGAGATGAGGGGGAGAGAGAGAGATGAGATGAGGGGGAGAGAGAGAGATGAGTGAGAGAGAGAGATGAGATTGGGGGGGAGAGAGAGATGAGAGAATATGAGAGATGGAGAGGGAGAGAGAGAGATGAGATTAGGGGGGAGAGAGAGAGATGAGAGAATATGAGAGATGGAGGAGGGAGAGAGAGAGATGAGATGAGATGAGGGGAGAGAGAGAGATGAGAGACAGAGAGAATATGAGAGATGGAGAGGGAGGAGAGAGAGGGGAGAGGGTGTGGTAGAGAGAGAGATGAGATGAGATGAGGGGAGAGAGATAGATGAGATGAGAAAGAGAGAGATGTTAAAAAATTGGTTTTGTGCTCGAAATAAAACGGAACGTAATCAACAGGTAGGTTAGAATTAGAAAAGGAGAAGGAAGACGAAACAGGTAACTTTTACTCGGCCAATATCAAAGTTTAAATGGCCCCACCTGCTTAACGAGACAGATGTAGAGCGAACAGGAGTGGGAAGGGTGTGTGTGTCATTTGACAGGTACGAAAGTTCTGCCAGTTTTGGCTGCTGTTTATTTGACAGCCGTTAGAAGATCTGACAGACTTGGTGTGGAATTTGCAATAAAACGACAACAACAAAGCCAAAAAAAAAAGAGAAAAGAATAAATTCCTGAATATTTCGCTTGGAATTTACCCACGCACAAGGAATGCGAAAAATCTATATTTTCTTGTTGCCATGGATTTTCTCTCCCAGTAGATGTCGCCATGTGCATTCTTCCGATATATATATATACGAGTCAGTACAGAGAGAGAGACGCAGACGCGGAGAGGATACACCTTAGATAAGTCAGACAATCGATTGATAGAGAGGGGAAAAAATTGAAGAATAGGAAGAGGATAAAAGGGAGGGTTTGCGACTAGATAAGGTATTGAACCAGCAGAAATAAGAGATGTTTTCGTTTGTACAAGTGTTAGGCGATAACGTCGCGGTATCTCCCGTTGTAACCGATCGGCCTCGGACCTTGAAATCCAGTAGAAGTAAATACAGAAAATATGAAGATCTCCCTTTCTCTCATTTTAAACAACGGAGCTGCTGTAAACCACCCCCACTAACCGTATAGGGGAGCAGTCAGTGAACAACCAAGGTTAGGCGTTCTCGCTCGCCAAATTATAAAACTCAGATTTACCAGACTTCGGCTTAGTTTATCGGCTTTAGAAACCTCCTGTTGTTTCTTTAAGCTAGTGTCTTTATTATGCGGTAGAGGAAGTGATCGAGAAAGATGCTTGCCCTGGCTGTTTTCTTTCAAAGGTAGACATGGAAAGTCTGCCACTCTGCCGATAAACTCCGAGTCACGTGTTTTTTTTGTTTTTTTTGCGTTAGCATGGTATATATTCAGTCTTTCTCTTTCCCGTTTCTCTCAAAATTGAAACGACAGCACACGAGTTAGCACACACCAAATCAGTGAGTATCAACGTAACAGCGGCAAAAACGTTTATATTTCACCAAACAGTCCGTCCAGCTTACGTTTGTGTGTAAGGAACAGAACTGTGTGGTGCGGGGATGACGCCATATTCCAAGCCTGTCTGCCGAGCCTCGATCTGGATTGGAGAGTGTCGAGCTATCTTACAAAAAAACAGAAAGAAAAACAGAGAGGTGAATACAGCAAATATATTAAAATATTAAGCTCCGAATTAAGCTTTTTTTTATAACCGAATTAAAAGAGAAACTAACATGTTCACGAAGCAATTTTTTAAAAAAATCCCGGTAAGATTAGGATGACATTTTCTTCTGAAAAATGTTAATTTACCAGCTGAACCAAGTATGACAGCAAAAAACTAGAATAGAACCGAGTAAAGCTGCGATCGGGCTGAATACATCTTCTCCCGCGGCGCGGAAACAGGCGGAGGGTAGAGGGTTAAACAGCGGCCGATCCGTCCGCACCTTTCGTAGGCCGTATCCAATTAAAAATAATCGATGTATTGACGCTCTGATCGCTGTGGGTTGGTTAATTTTTTTTTTAAAATTTATAGTCTAGCAGATGAACCGATTGACCCTGGCATTTGACTGGATGTTAAATGAAGAGCGGGATGTAGTTTTTAACTTATGTCTCGTAATATTTTTAAAAAGAGAGAGAGAGAGAGAGAAATTGTACAAAAATGCTGTTTTGTTTTGTTTTTTTTTACTGTGGCGCATTTGAGCGGTCTGCGGTTTGAACTTAGGGCTTCAGGAGTTGGGCTTCATTCAGGGTTATGGCCGCTGGCTGCCGTCCTCATCCGCCAGGTGGCGTCTGTCTGCGCGTTGCGAATGTGCCGGGCGTCGGGATGCGACGACTGTTTTCCACTTTGTCCAGAGTGTGTCGGTGCCTCGCGCCCCGATTACTCACAATTCGATTAAAGGCGAAACGAGTTTTCGAGCTAACCAATGCGATCTGTCTGCATTAGAGATAACTCCGGTGTGAAAGAGAGGATAGTACTGCCGGTCGGCCGCTAGAGAGCGCTGCAAGGCGTCGGGCACTTTCGACTTCCTCGGGGGAAATTCCGAGCTGAGGAGATCTTTCTTTTTAATTTTCAGATGTGGGAGGGAAAACTCCACACAACTGGCTGGTGAATGCGCGAGGTCGAGCCGGCTCTCACCGGACTTGGACTTGCAGGCCATCGAACCACCCGCTCGGTCATCATCGGTTGCCCTTCTAGCGGCTGAATAAGTTTGTAGTAGAATGATACGTAAACAGTCCGCCGTTTATCTGATTAGTGGACGGAATTTATTATTGAATGAACATTGAAGCACGTGGAATATCGCGATTTGTATACTGTTCGCGCCTTAGGCTTAACGAGTTATTTCTTTGCCTGTCTATTTCTAGATTATGCTCAACTCTCTCCATAAATACGAACCGAGACTACACATCGTGAAGGTCGGGTGCCAAACACAAAAGAAAAGTCTCCTAACCTACAGTTTTCCAGAAACGCAGTTCATCGCAGTAACAGCCTACCAGAACGAGGAGGTGAGTTGAGTCTGGCAGCAGCTGCGCTGGCTGCCCTTTCCTCGAAAATATTCTGAACCCAGTGACAAAAACTCTGCGCATCTATTAGAGCAGCAGATTTGGTTCGAACGTTTAAAGGGACGCAACTCGCGCGCCCGGCTGCGAAAGAAGAATGTGACATGAGGAGGAATTAGACCAAAGGGGGAATAACTTGTGTGATGGCGTGAAGGTTGAGAAATTTTTTTTTTTGTTTTAAATGCAAATCGTAAATTGATAAATCCTTTTTAAAAAAAAGGTGGGGGCGTGGGGGTTTAAAGTGAGAACAATGTACCAGCGCCGTGCGGGTCGTCTGTTATCACCCCACGGTCTGTAGTGGCGTTTTTCGGTTGCCGCAAAGACGACGGCAGAAGACGAAGTGGGCCGACGTGGATTTTGTTTTGTTTTTGTTTTTTGCCTTTAGAAACAGTTAAAGGGAACCAGAAAGGTCCAGGGAGTTTGGAGGCGAGGCTTATGCATTTTCACGGGCCGAGTATTTAATCCAGTGTAGCTGCGCTGGCGGCCATAACTGTGGCGTCTCTGAAACGCAGGTTATCGTGATGAAAGGGGTTTCTTTTGTTGTAATTTTCCATATCGAGATATGAACCAAGTCTGTGCAAGACGTATTGCAACCCAGAATTGCAAAGAAGCAATATTATTCAATGAACCCTTCTGGGATTTCCAGGACACCCCCCTCCCCCACGAAATATTTATTCAAGCAAATGCTTTTCTATAATTAACATTAGATGGGTGGGGGAGGTAACTCCGTATCTCCTCCCACTGTGTTCCCGTACCGTTTCTCGGTTTTGTGGCACCACAAAGAGCACCAGACGTTTCGAGATTTGAAATAAAAGGCAACTCACACGATGCCGGTTATTATGCGGTAACGACCGAGAAACGTGACGACAGAGAGTGGCGAACCATGGCGGTCGGAATATGGCGCGAACAGAAGACCTTGCCAGTAGTTCGCCTCTTATTTAAATGTGTCTACACTTTCCCTCAAACGCCGGGGGGCGGGCGGCAGACGACTCCTTAACCGATGCAGGAAACAAGAAAATCGTGGCCTTTATCTTTCTGACCAAGACTGTGATCTCCGCGGGTAGGGATTATGGGGTGGACTACGACGACGTCATCGACAAGGGACCGGTGTAGGAAGCGTCTCTGTCAGTATCCAGATGACGTCATTTAGAGAAACCGTTAACGAGCTGATGGCGACTTCAGGCGAGCTTCGCCCTATCTTCCCTGATCGGGCGGCTAGCGCTTCAGGCCAGGCCGGGCTAATGGGACGGACTTCTGAAGATCTGTTAAAAACCAGTCACCGGGCCCCCCTCTCTCTCTCTCTCTCTCACACACACCAATTAGGGGGGCTCGAGATCGGTTACCAGACGGCCCGGTTTGACCCCAGTTTTTTTTTATTTTTCCTGACCTTTAACCAGTCTAGGCGCTCTGGTTCCCCGCTGTTGACACCGGTTTGGTACGAAGGTCGAACCCACACATGCCAAACATAGGCGCGATGCCGCTTTCCACTGTCATCTCCGGCGGATCCTTCGCGGGCTGTCAGACTTTAAGCCGAAACGGAAGAGCTGGCCAGCTTCCGTCCGTAGCGCTGCATTGTGGGAAGGGTTTCTGAATAACATAGGATTTAAAAAAAAAAAAAAAAAAATTCTTTTCTTTTTGGTTTCAGATCTCGCCGAGTCTCTGGCCAGTTTTAAGGGCCAGAGGACACGTGTTTTTTTTTTTGTTGTTTTGTTTTTTAAAAACTTATCTATCCATTTCATACTTAAATTTCGCACAACTGTCGTTTAAAAGAAGGTCTTTCGTTACCCCTAACGAGCATAAGATGAGGTATCGTCATTGAAGCGGAACAACATAACTGAGCCCTGAAATGGAGACGCTTCGATCGTCTGATGACGGACGTACGGTAGCGATGTTGGATCTACACCCACAACCGAGCCGAAACCCTCTCTAACAAAACCTGATTTTCAGACCAGTGTATATAAATGCTTGATGCAAATTAGCCGAGTGCGTTTCCAGGAATGAAACGCGCGTGTTCTGTTCAGATGGGGTCGATCCGCCAAAACAGATCCTATTTTAGATGGGGGGTCCCTCCCTCCCCCCCCGCAAGTTGGACTGTTTGCTGATAATGCGTTAAGAATAGGTCACCTTACCTAAAGTAAACAGCCACACAGAAGTAGCTTTGTAGATGTTACCGGTGGGCATTTCCAACGTGTGAAAAATTCCATTTCCGTTTAGATTGCTAACACCGGACCGGAGCAGGGGGCGCACAATTCTATATACACAGAGCACACAGGGAATGGGGCAAAAGGGGAAAAGGGGAGGGGGAGTGGGAATCCTGAGGAGGAAATACAAACCTCCTAATAGATTTGATATGAAACTAGTACCCATCCTCTCTCTTCCCCATCTCTCTCTCTCTCTCTCTCTCTCTCCTCTCTGTCTTCATCTCTTTATCTCTCTCTCTCTCATCCTCTCTCTCTCTCTCTCTCTCTCCATCTCTGTCTTCATCTCTCTCTCTCTCTCTCCTCTCTCTCTCTCTCTCTCTCTCTCTCTCTCTCTCCATTCTCTCCATCTCTCTCTCACTAGTTTTCCTGCTACATTCCCCACATACATCAGACTCTGCCTCCCTCAATTAAGAAAGTATAGACCAGATCGCGACGATAGACGTTTCGTCCAATTGATTGTCACACACGGGTTTCCTTCCGTCTGTGACTTGCTATTTGCATCATGCGGATGATCACGAGCAGGAACCGTAGTTTGAGCAGATGTAGTTCTCATAAAATAACCGTTTTTTTTTTTTACAATATAAAGTCGACCGGGAAGCAAATTTATTGCAGATTAACAGATGGGAGATCGTCTTCTGAAGCCAAATGAGTTTTTTTTTTGTTTGTTTAATGTATGTATGTATATTTCCATGTACGTGTATATATGATCTGGTAGTAAAATATGTCTCTGCCTGTACTGTGAACCAGGGGTTCGCTGTCTGGACAGTTGACAGCTGAACGTATCAGGTGGGCGGTCTCCAAGAACACTCCCCGGTTATTCCTTCTGATTAACTCTTTCCTTATTATCTTCTAAACGGCAGGTACAGGTGTGTTACCGTTGATTGTTCTCACTCTACTGCCTTCAGTGGTCACTGCGTACATCTTCAAGACAGCTTTCCGTTTGGCGCATATTAAACAGATACGTCTGAAATATCCGTAATACTTTTTTTTTGTTGTTTTTACACTGGTGATCAAAATTATTGCATCCCCCGAAGTAACTCCGACCTTTTTGTGTGTGTGTGGTGCGGCAGAAGTACTACGATGATTCGCTCCTGTTATCCGATTTCTGCAGTTCTGTCGTTTAAATAGCATCCTTCAGCCAAGCAGTCCGTTCTACTCTGCTACTCTATAGTCGCATCCCCACATCAAGGGTGTGCGGCAATTCGGCACACCGCTGTCGATCCATGTATATGTACAGAGATCCATCAAAAGTAAGTATACCCCCCCCCCACACACACCGGCCGGCCTTCCTTAACGAAGGCTCGTCTGCAGAGCCGTTGGATCATCCGCTGTTGCTTTTAGGGGTATGATTCCGAATGATACATTGAAAGAAATCTCCATTAGATAAAAACAATGCCTGTTCTCCCCCCTTTCTCGGTGTATAATCATTCCGAAAGGTTTTGACGTACGGGGATCTAACTCGAGGACAATACACAGCGTAACGTGTCCTGGTCTGTAGCAGGTGTGTTCAGCATAAACAGCGTAACGTGTCCTGGTTTGTAGCAGGTGTGTTCAGCATACACAGCGTAACGTGTCCTGGTCGT
>JACATO010000396.1:32500-34730 GCA_018389105.1 Nautilus pompilius | reverse complement strand
TACCTTAATAATCCCTCTAAACACACGAAACATCGGGCCGAGCTGACTGGTGATAAGTACAGCTGACAACAAGCTATATGGGATAATAATAATAATAATAATAATAACAATAATAATAACAACAAACAACAACAACAACAACAACAACAACAACAACAACAACAACAACAAACAATAATAATAATAATAAATAATAATAAGAATAATTAATAATAATAATAATAATAATAATAATAATAATAATAAATAATAATAATAATAATAATAATAATAATAATAATAATAATAATAATAATAATATAATAATAATAATAATAATAATAATAAATTAATAATAATATAATAATAATAATTTTCCTGGCCGGACATAAATTTAAGTAAATTAGAATGCAAAAGAAGAGGAGAATAGTACAAAAACTAAATTTCGTCCTATGCACAAAAAGAAATAAAAGTTATAAAACTTTCAAAGGCAAAACGAGCAGAAAGAAGAAAGGAAAAATTTTTGAAATAGTCTGAGACGGTTTTCTTCTGTCTCCGGCCTATTTATTTATTTATTTCGTAAATTCGAACTGTATCGGTAGATTTGTTCGTGCCCCGTGTAACACTGGTGTTTTTATCAATGACCAGTTATTTTTAAGGAAAAGAGAAAAGACAATGGCACCACGGCCAGATGAGGATGGCGGGGCTCCAATTCCTGGTGGGTGTAAATCTGTTTTCTTGATTAAACTGACTCGACGGCCTGTTGTAGGCGATACTCTTGGAGTCGAACCGGCGCCCGACCGAAATCCGGGGGGGAGAGGGGAGAATGCGATAATTACCGGTGTCTTCACGCCAGTCGATTAGTTAACGCAGCTGACGGGTTGTAGAGCTTTGCACCGATGCTGAAATAGCTAACTAGACGAGCGGAGCCTAGAGACGAGACTCTAACCCTGCCTCCCCCCACCTCTGGAAATCCTGCCAAAGATCACACGGGGTTCTGTCTGATCTGGAATCGGTAAGTGAATAAACGCCAAGAAAACACAGGTAACTTTTGACCATCACCTAAATTAAAATTACCGGCAGAATAACTCTTGTATACATATAAATAATAACTAATACAAGATTGTTATTTAAAATTTTCTTCTGGCAAATTACCGTTCGTAGGTAGAATTCCTGCAAATACATGTTCACCAGCTGAAATTGCGGTAATTATAACGGTTTTATTAGGAAGATCAGGCAAAAACTAATATTCTTAACTAATGGGAAAACATATATATACCGTAGTAAATAAATTGATCAAATAAATCAGTATTAACAAAGACGAAAAGAGTTGGTCGAAACTGAAAAATTTATTGGCATACCTTTGTCGTAATGTCTTCGAGGTGGGAGGGGAAAAAGGTTCGATTTTTGTCCAAAAAAAAAATAAAGCATTACCAATTATCAGTATTCTCGGCACTTTCAGTTTGAATCCTGTATGAGCTTTCGGAAGTCTTTTTTTGAGTAAAGAAATGGCAGAAAATCGAAAATCAGAGGTGGCTATCCGGACAAACTGTCCAAATTATGAGACATAGTTTCGATTTTTCAACTAAACGTAATCAAATGTTAGAATAAACATTTTTTTTTGGATTCGTAAATAAAAACGGAAGTTTCTTAAAGAAAAACCTCAAATCACGAGGAAGCGTCGACGGTTTGAGTGGTGGGTGGAGGGATATTTAATAGGACCAGCTCAGTTTCCAGATACTGACGATCAGAACGTCATGCACGGTGCATGTTCTTCTTCCGATTAGCATATTTATTATTACCTTTTTTACGATTGTAAAGGCGCACCTGTAAAAAGTAAAAATTGTTTTAGAATTTAGACCTTGTGTGTGTGTGTGTGTGTGGTGTGTTATATGAAAACTTAAATGTGAAAAGCATTAAGCACAAAGAAAGTTTTTTAAAAAATTTCTGTCCAAATTAAACCCGGCCGGATACCATTACGGCGATGCTAATTCAGCCGGGTTTCAGTTGAACGCCCCACGTGAGCCAGTGCGTGCTATATGACGTCAAACATTAGTGATAATTTTTTTCTCTCTCTCGCAAAGTTTCAACGAAAATTCGACTAACTGTCGTTCGGTTAAATAACCTGTTGGTTTGTAAGTAAAATGGATATTTTCTTTGAAGATAAAATAATTATTTTTATAAGAAAAGCAAACAGATTTAATGGCAAGAAAAATGGGTTTAAAGCAAAGTTTAATAATCCAAATATTTT
>JACATO010000396.1:0-27500 GCA_018389105.1 Nautilus pompilius | reverse complement strand
TAATTTACGTTAGTGCGATGACTTGTGTGTTTATGAGAGAGAGAGAGAGAGAGAGATGACGTCAGTACACAGAGAGAGGACGTCATCACAGGGAGGGAGGGAGGGAGAGAGAGAGAGAGAGAGAGAGAGAGACCTAATCGAATTTTGAATTTCGCGGCGGCGTCGGCAGTTTTCGAAGCCGTAAAATGTTTTAAAGAAGAAGAAGACGAAAAAAATTCTGACCGGTTCCTCGTTTGGCTGTAGATGTAGATCTTAAAAATTGGAGGGGGGGGATGTTTCTAAAACTTTTATAAAGTTCGTCGTAAAGTTCAGGTCAAAGTATGTGTTACTTTACAGAGAGATTTAAACGTGTCACGTGACTACGAAAAAGCCCTGCAGGGCTTAATAGGCAAGTAATCTTCTATAGTCTCCCTTTATAGGCTGACATCACCGACCTCCCTTCTGTTTGTCTACGGTATCTCTCCGTACCCGAACTCCACTCTTTGAAAGGGCTCTGACTTACGATTTAACTGACCGGTCAGTGATGCTAGATTTCCCGTTTGTGTTTTTGTTTGCTTTTCCCGTACGAGCCAATATGGTTTCGGGATTCGAACTCGGACAGTAATCAGGACCGTATGCGGACGTTGGAGAGGGGTTAATCGACGGCGTACGTTAAGTGTTTGGTTTCTTTTGGATTTTGCTCAACATCCGAACAGTCCGACAAACATCGGCTCGGCCGGGACATGGGATATAAGGGCGCAAAGGGTAGAGGTGGTCTGGTTTAAAACGGAGTGACCAGCGCAGGAAGGGTTAATTTAATCTCTTTTATCCATCATCTGAAGCCCTATAAAACCTGTTAAGGGAAAACGTGAAACGCCGGATGAACACGGCAGTCATCGATTTTACTGAGCCTGATCATGAACTGATTACCGATAACTGATTAACGATCACAAGTAAATGAGCTGGTGAAAGGAAAGCCTGGAGAAGTAATAGTTTACAAACGACAAAACATCCGCTATTTTTCTCATTGATCTGGCGCACAACCTCAGAAAGCTGCCGGCGCGGTGCCAATTCCACCGGGCCCTCTTTTATTAACCTTTAATATTAATCAGTTTGTGTACCGTCTACGTTTCCACTCCATTAAGCGAGACATAACTAGTGGATCGATCCGTGTTCGCTGCGTACGACGCAGGAAGACGTCGCGCGTACGTGGAGAAAGTACAGGTGTGTGAACTGGGGCACACGTCTCTGACTGCCGATAGAATGGCAGCCAGGTGAGGGCGGAGGAATCAAAGAAAGAAAGGAAGAAAGAAAAAAAAAACACATTCAGAAATGTGATCGAGGTAATCTCGAATCAGACGGATCTGTTTCTGATTTCCAGATGGCGCCACGATATCACTGTTTCGCCGTCAGTCTTCTTCACTATTTGCAGATACAAATTATTTTAAAGAAACCAATTTTTTTTTACCTGCCTTTTCCAAAAAATAAAAAAGACACACACACACACACGCATTCTACAATTTACTTCGCCTTTGTTTAAAGAATGCCTGGGGAATCTAAAGAGTTGCAACTAGGTGTGTAAAGCATTGTACGTTTACAACATATAAATATGCATATACAACTTCATGACTCGCTTCCGCGACTCTCAGTCGTCTCATTGTCCTTCTTTATTACTTTTGTCCATCAACGATCTCTGATCCGGTTGAGGCATTGACTTTTGCTATACAATGAGAGATTTCCTTCTAAATCTTCCGCAACTTTCCCCCCTTTTGCATCCCACTTCCACGCTTTGACACTAAGATGTTTGGTTGAGATAATGGATGATTATTTTAATTAGACCGAACTCGGCAAAAAAAAACGAAAAGCAGTTGGATGGGATCTGGCCTCTTACGGGCGATCGAAGGACACGAAATGACCGAAGCCGACTGACTCCGTGTGTCCCTTGGAATACACTAAAGTGAAAAATTCTGGTTTTCTAGAATTATGATGGTGTTCTCGAATTTTTAGCTGTGGCTTTAACGTGTTTTTGCATCTCATCTTCTGGCCAGCTGCTGTAGCAGACTTCTCCCCCTGCCGTTCTGCTGAAGTGCGCCCAAACGTAATGCAGCGTCAGTCGTCTACCGAGACGCGGCTTTAATGCGATCAGAAACACGTGACAGCAACCGCGTATAATATGCAAAAAAAAAGAGAAGTAATTTTAACTTAAAATTGCACGAATTTCGCAATCACCAAACCCGCTGGTATAACGTGAAAAGTGAAAAGCATTTAGTGTAGTAACTAAGGCCACGTAACGAAGAGATTACTCCTTAGTCGTTCTCCCATACAGCAAAGCCACTTACCATTCACTTATATTTTGGCTACACTCTGTAAGTAACTAACTTGATAGATCTTCAGAACTTCCGGCATGGACTTCGAAATCCGCATGAGAACGGATAACGCACGCATGTTTGAAAGGGGAGACTTGCTATACAACAGACTACTTATAACTGTATAAACCGATGGCTAATCAACTGCTTTAGTCTATATTTCTGTGGGTACTTATTTTCATATGTCTCTGAGATCACCTACTTCAGTAAGTCAATAAGCGTATACTATATGCCATTGTGCCTCTTTCGTTTCGTTTGTTCAGACACGTTTGCATCAGCAGTACATTTAATAATAATAATATAATAATAATAATAATAATAATAATAAATAATAATAAAATAATAATAATAATAATAATAATAATAATAAAAAAATAATAATAATAATAATAATAATCAACTCTGTTGTGAGGCTACATGACCAAAAAGTTTAAATGCAGCCCGTGTGGTATACAGAGGGTTAATATGTTGGACTACTGAATGAAGTGCCCCATAGTTTATATAATCATTCTATTAGCGGATATAATTATATGCATGTACAGAAAGCTTAGTAATCGTATTTCCGTCAGTATTACTACAAACTGTAACTTACTGAACGACGTTTCGACGCTCTTTTCCCCGTCGTTTTCGTTAGAGTTTTGGTTCTGAAGACTCAAATTTTAAAAAAAAATTTTTATTTCCCTCTTTAAATCGACGAATTCATTTACAGCCTGCAGCATCCTATCTCATCTTTTCCCGCGGTTCCCGGGATGAGAAATTGATCACAAAGACTTCACCTTACAGCGGTTGATTAACCCTCATACGACCAATGAAGCATCTGAAAGTCAGGGGCCCAGTATGGTGTAGGCGGTAATCGCGGGTCGGCCACTAGCGTGGCTCAGCTTTTATTTCCTGGCAATTAATATTAATACTATCACTTCTAATCTTATCTAAATTCCTCCTTACATTTAATTTTTATTTTTCATCATTAGCACGTATCCATTTATTCTGCATATCTTTCTTAATTGCAGGGGCTGTATGTACTTTCTTACATAGCAGTGTCTCTCTTTCTAGTATATATATATATATATAATACCATACGTAGACAAACTCTGTTACTACATCGCACTACTGCTACGAGTTATGGGTCTCGCGTCGCTTAGCCGAGTCCAGCTACTTTATTCTTGCTACCACGTCCATGCGAAGTTTCTTTAGCTGATACTCGACTAATCTACGAAACCAGTCGATGTTAGACACTGGAATGCCTGTTCCCATACAACTAGCTCCCTCTACAGTTTTTTCTTCAGCTGGCAGTAGTCAGCATTACGAAGACGATAATAGATAATAACCTTGTTTTATGCAGAGCTTTGTTTATGTGAACCGAACACAAAGGCATGGTGGTATGAACTATTAACTATTTAAATTATTAGTAAAATCCGATATCGGATTAAGACGATTACATCATAAAAACTAAAGTTAACACTCACAGAAATGACTTTTTGGTTTCCTAGTTATGCAAAAATAAGAAGGAAAAAATATATATTAAAAGACGAGCTGTCCGCTGGTGTGGTAGGTAATTCCTCTCAGAGATTTGCTATTCCAGTTATGTAAAGAGATGCGCATTATATGCACAAACACCGGAGTATTAATGCAGCTCAGTCTGTTGTACAGTGAGCCTGATGATGGGGTTGGGTTTTGGAAAATTAATTATGCAGACGAAAATTCTTATAAAAATACTTTCTACGGATTTCCTCGGCCAAACCCTTAAAGTAATAATATCTACTGGAAACGTTTTTATGTAGTCTTTACATAATTCTCACTAGTTAATATTACACTTATTTTAATATACGATATCATACAACTCATATATTTTCAGCTCGTATTACCCCATAATAAATTATCCTACCAAATTATTTTATGTAATTTTTTTATTCAGCAGTATTTTGCGTATACGTGATATTTACTAGCCCAGTGAACGTATTCATTTTCTTGTAAGTTCAATGGTATTTGTATAATATTAACTCCCCAGTCATTTTATGCACTAAGTCTCACCCTCTACTTATTGTTAACTTTATATTTATATATATATATATTTTTTTTCTTTTATTTACGCGTTTTAACAGTTATATGAGTATGATCTTACTTCACATCTTACCAATATAGCATTTAAATTCATTTTTGCGTTATCTGGAACATATTTATTAACTCTCTAGTTAAATTCCTGGTATAATAATTTATGCATTAATGTAGCCAGGCAATAAAGAGCTGAAAGGCAATGTCTACATTATTCACGGTAAAAAGTATGCGTATAAATAAGTATAAAGTGTTTACAAAATTTCTTTAAAAAAAGACCAAAATTATTGCAGATTACGAACACTATATTTATTTATAAATCGCATAATTTTCTGTTTAGGTTGATTTGGTTCTACATTTACCTGACAACCCATCTATTATTTTACCAAACAGCCTCCGAATATAGTTTAGACTCTTTGTAACAAAATTCAAATGGAAACATTCATTGCATAAAGAAACAGTGCGACAAGGAATTCTTGGCATGTGACAGCTTTAACGTTAGGCGTTTTAATGAGGCAATAAAATATCAATGTACAGCACAGAGTCAAAATATTAAAGTTGAGCTTGTAGCTCTATAATGCCAGCTAACGCCCCATCATGTCGATGCTTTTATTATCATTTTTTTTTACTGCTCTGTCTGTCAGCTTTTATAATGGGTTTTCCGTCCCGGGGTAAAATCATTTCGACGGATCCAAGATGGGATGCTGAAGAGTTCAACAAAGTTTTATCTTAGGTTCTAGACCTGGCACTTTTGTCACTAACTATATTTACTTTCGACAGATATCAGCATGTCGGCTGTGTGTTTGATGGTTGCTTCTTCGGTCCCGCATACCCATCTCCGGATAAATATCCAACATTTTCTGTTGGGTTGTTCGGGACGTAGAGGAACAATGAAACGTTAGGAAAGGACAACAACGGGGAAGTCATTAGGGGCTAGTGTTAGACGCAGATTAGTTTGGGCATCTGTAATGGAGGAACCGACTAATGAACCGTGTAGTTTCGTCAGCCTGTCCCTGTCGCCGTCATTCAGAGTCTAATCTTTAGGACTGCTTTAGCGGACGATGGTGTTCAGCTGCAGAACAGATGCTCTGGTGGTCTGAGGCTAAATTAGAATGCAGCAACCATCAGGTGTCAGAATCGAGACCAGCTCACTGCAACAAATCAGAAATACTCCAAAACAAAGCCAGCATCGTGATGGCGGCGAGAATTTTACCAGGTATTTCAATATGTTGTAGGAAATGTAGATTAGGATCAGCCAAGTCAAAGCTTTTATTGTTGTCCTTGCACCCTACCTTTTGGGTAAAGTGAAACATAAAAATTCATTAGAAAAACACCAGAAGGAATCTCTCTTCTAGCCGTCACACCCCGTCTTCCGTTTCTTAGGAAATCGCCATCAATCTGAGCCGACACAGCAGAGCCCTCTAACGACGAACCAAGTTACTACAATCTACTCACCGATGACGTCGCCGCGATGCGTTGTGGCCATCATCACTCCTACCATTTGGCAACACGACTCAGTCACTAGAAATCCTTCAATGAATTATGTAATTATGAAGAATTTAGACTTCTCTGAGAGTAACAAAGGTAAGTTTGGATGGAAACCATTTCGCGAAGAAGTAAAATCTCCATTAAAATGGATTTTTTTTTTCTCCCATCAAATTAAACTTTATCGACATCAGAAATAAATAACTGGAAGAATCTATTCGATGGCATACTTAAAAGAAGGGGTAAAGTGAAATTAATAACGGAAAATTATCGCTAACTTTTATTTAAAAAAAAAAATATTTGTCAAATCAAAACTACGGATGCAGAACCGAGGGAAGAACACGACTCCTCCGCGGTCGGCGCCGGACTGATCCGGACTCTTCGAACTTTGTTTGCCAAAGCCATAGTAATAAATATTTACACTTTCGCTTAATGGTTTACCCGCTGAGTAGTTGACGACGGACAACAATTTGAGGGTATAGAGTTAAAGTCGGCTCCCAGGGTTAAATAATCAATTGATTTTGCAGGGTGGTAAACCGAAAGTACCAGTCGTCTCGTGCGGTCAGTTGGTCGCCTGATGGCGGCATCGACCTCTCCAGAGAACGGCTCTGCGGAGTTCAGTTTGCTAAATGACAGATTCCCGAATATCCGCCGGTTGTCATTCATCTCCCATTTTTCCCAGTTCGGTAAAAAAAAACTCTCTTGAACAAACCGAGCTGCGTAAATTAGGGAGGAGAGACGGCAGTGGAGAAAAAAAAAAAAATCACGTATATTCATTCTTTTCTAAAGGTAGCCGCAAGGACAGAATCCTTTAGACCTGAGTCCTTGCTGACTCGATTACTCTGGCTGTTGTCTCTAAATCAGAATTCGCGTCAATGCTAATGTAGTGACAGTTAATTAGTTTCCGAGTTACGAGAGCGCGCACTTCACGTTAGTTATGAGAACTAATTATCTCCCTTCTGAGAACAAGACAACTCAGAGGGAGGAGAGTTTCTTAACGTTTCTGTTAACTCGGCTCAGTATAGTTTTTCAGGTTTACCAAACAGCGGAAATCGCCATTTTTTTTTTTAAAGCAAATAATCAGTATTATAAACCAAATTGCAAACCAAGCGAGAAACTTCAGATTTAAATTTGTTAGTGGTGAAGCCGGAAAACAGTGAATGCAATAATTTAAGGGCCAGCGGTATTTGGACATCCAAGCGGACTGTCTCACACTTTGCAATAGACCTTCCGTAAATAAGGGATCCGGTCTCGTTTGCTAAACGTATTCGGAGGGGGGAATCTTACACGTAAAGATGCGGGTCCGCTATTAACGGTAAAGGGTTAACGATTCGATCGCTAGTTCGGTCTAAGTCGGCGACCTCGCGAACGTTTGCCCTGACTGCACTGGCTGGGGATCGCCCAACGGCTCTTCTCGCGTGGCTAGTGAAACTGCAACGGGATTCACGTTCTCAAAGATATCTGATGGAGCCCCTGTTAAAAGTACAGAGAGAGAGAGAGAGAGGAGAGGAGGGGGAGAGAGAGCGAGAGATGCCGGGCAAAGACGTCAGGGTTAAACCGAGAAGAAACTTAACTGACCTTGAACTTTAGCCTTTCCCTGTCGGTTTGACAGCAGCGAAGGGACGAGGGCGATACTTAACGTTTAAAGGTAATCGTGTTGAGGCACACAGGTGCACACACTCCATCCATAATTGACCCGGCCGGCCATCGTCGCCGCGAACCTCATTGGATCGCAGCCGAGTGAGCGAGCGATCGTCACGAAGCCTGAAGAACGGTAGCCAGTAGTACTAATAACAGGAAAACAATGTCCTTTTATAGCCACTGTACTAGATTACGCGCAATGGGCACTGAACGACGAATAATGGTTTTCCTTTATTTCATTTTGTTCTAAGCTCATCTCCAAACTTCCTGATCTCGCATGCAAACATTACAAACTTTTACTAACATTTACGTGATACAAAATTTTTTTCTTCCGTCCTTGACATTAGAATCCGTTTTATTGCTAACCTATTTACACCTGTCCGCTCTCTTTTTCTGTCCCTCACACTTGGCCCTTTCTCGTCCCTCTGGTATTACGTCCGCGAGCCCTGAGCTCGTACCAACGTAAATTCGGCATCTCCTGGCGACACTCATATGCAAAGCGTCCACTTCTTACAGCGACTGTTCTTAGGCTGGGTGGCTTTTGTGTGTGTGTGTGGCTCCGCCCTGGTTCCCTTAGAACTCAACTGAGCTTCTGAATCGGATGATTAAGCGTTTTGTCTCCATAATTAGCGTTGGTCACCGATTGGAAGGGGTTTACATAACAGACGGATGACGACACGCAGTGTGCACTTGTCCACGTACACACACGCGCCCACACTTTCCCTGACTCCTTCTCTGGAGAGCTTCATTACTCAGTTAATACAACGCTCACGTTTTCAGTAACAGCAGCCCAAACCTTAAGCATCGATCGACTTCGCCGTTTCACGATTCCTAGGGGTTAGTAACTGGTCCCAGTTTTGCCCAACACCAGTCGACAGATAATTAGCATAATTACCCTAAAACAACGGCTACACTCCCTCTGAACTGGCAACGCGCCCAAACTTTATGCGTTATTCGGAAGCTATTGTCATTAAAATGTTTTAAAAAAATCATTTTCTCCTACAAAAAAATATACTAAAAATCAATAAATAATTAGAAATTTTCCATCTTCTCAAAATTAAACTTCTAACATTTAAAAAAAAAGAAAAGAATACAGACGACAAAGCTGGAAAATGTAATTTTCTAATGTACCAATAGTATAATTGAAACGTAAACTTTATCTAAAATAATTTATTTTAAAATATTAATTTAAAAAATTTGCTATTTTTTTTTAATGCAGTAAAGAAAAAAGTAATATTTTATCTGTTAATTTCCTACCATCAAGAGTTCCAAAAGTAGTGAGATTTTAATTTCTGAACGGAATACAAAAATATAACAATATTTTGTAAGCTTTCATACTCGCGAATTGTTCCGTTTTTGTCTCTTTTTTTTTAAAAAAAAATTCTGTCAGCTTCGTCTTTTCTCATCCCCAACGACTGACTTTTTAAGGATTCCTTTCTGTCTCGTTTCCTCTCATACTATCGCCTCCTCCTTCCCATCATCCGCTCTTCTCTCCTTCTTACCATGCTCCCCCCACTCCATCGTTTCCGTAATCCAGATAAACGTCGCGTCTGACAACGAATCTCACCCCAGTCTCCCCTGGCAACTTTCTCCTTGTTCTATAGATTCGGGCCGGGCGCCCTGAGTGTGGTTAATGGCGAAGGAGATGGGAGGGTAGCAGCAGCTGAAAAAGTCACCCTGGAAGACCGGATAACAACAGCAACAACAATCCTGCCACCTCGTAAATGGTGAAAGGTGCTTGACGAGAAGAATTTGCAAGCTGCTCGTTCGAGAAATCTCCAAATGACCAAGATCACGTTAGGTTCGTCAGGAAGCAGGGGCGGGCAGGAGTGCTCGTTATTTTGTTAGGAAGTGTAGGCCACCCGAACGTCATTTCTCGACCGAGACGAAGGCGGGACCAATAACAAACGGGTGTTGGCGACCATCTACTTCTCAGGAAGTCAGCAGTCGGAGACTCCCGCGGGGTCAGAACAATTCCCGGTTCTGTGACAACAAAGAAAAGTGTCTCTCTGTCCCTTAAAGTTCCTCTGTCAACTGTCTTCTGTTTGGTCTGTTGCGTACATGCATATATATATATATATTTAATAATAAAAACGACAGAGCCCCTTACACAACACTATCACTTTAATGGTAAAAAAATAATAATAGTGGAAATGAAAGAAAAGATTAGGTCTACTAAGTCTGTGATATACACTAATTTTTTTCTTAAAAGGCAACATTTGACTGCAACCGTTTTCTTGTGAAAGGTTTTTTAAGGAAGTATACGGCCCTCACCTGGCTAACACAGGCTCAGGAAATTGATGGTTTCTTTTGTTTAGCATCGAAATCAAAATTGTTGGTTTAGAGTTTGTTTTCAGCTTCTTCGCATTACGACTGGCACAGATTCAGTCGGTGCTAAATAGATTCCGAGGTCTCTACGTCTCCTTGCTGTATACTGCTAATGATATGATAATTTAAACGAGGTAAAAGACGGTGTTTATGCATTCAGAGCTGGATGTGTCTTCACGGTGAGGAATCTCTTTGGGTCGCGCCTACCGTCTTGCATAAGAGGGCCCGTTGAGCTTTCGGATGTCGGATCCCAGTTCGACTCGTGCGTGTAAGGCGAGCTTTCCTCGCTGCCGCCTGGCCCAAGTTTTAGAGGCTCGGTTCCGTCAACTTTACGACGGAGCTGTCACGAAGACTAGCGGGCCGTGCTGGGAGCGGTGGTGTGTGGCCGATTTTACCTAGCTGGTGTTTCCAAGTAAGCTGTCGTAGCTTGAGTAAGAAAAGAATTGGGGGCGCGTGAGAGAAAAAGGGGGGAAGTGCAGGGGGAGACCGGAATAGGAGCGGGTATGGGAAGGCATCTCTCTCTCAAGCAGGGGTTGGGAGACGTCCGAGAGAGGGACTGGACGGAATGACGCTGCGCATGAGAGGAGAGCTCGAAGAGATCGAGCGGCACAGAGATGGACAGAGAGCGAGCGCTCGAGCATCTGTTCGAGCCAGAGAGAGTCGAGCTCGCGCCCTAGGAAGTTCGCCGAGCTGGACTGAAGGCAGCGAGCCGCTCTCTCTCTCTCTCTCTCTCTCTCGAGAGTCTCTCCTCTCTCTCGCTCTCAGCGCTCGCTCGAGCATCGCGAGAGCTGAGAGAGATCCGCTCTCTACGCGGATCTCTCTCTTCTGCCCCTCTCTCTCCCCCCCACATCAGCCCCTCGCCACACATCCCCCTCTCAAATCTCTCTCTAAATCTCGCTCTCGCTCTCTCTCTCTGCTCTCTCTCTCTCTCTTCTCTCTCTCTCTCTCTCCCTCTCTCTCTCTCTCTATCTCTCTAGCTCTCTCTCCCTTTCCTCATCTCTCTCTCCATCTCGCTCTCTCTCTCTCTCTCTCTCTCTCTCTCTCTCTCTCTCCATCTGTCTCTCTCCATCATCTTCTCTCTCTCCATCTCTCTCTCTCTCTCTCTCTCTCTCCATCTCCTCCTCTCTCATAAAAAAAGAATAAATTTAAAAGTTTTCTTTATCAGTGGAATACAAACACTGCAGAGAGTTTATGGCTATCGCTTCAACTATTATCATAAATCAAACATCTGAATAGTATGATCGAAGTTGATTATTAGAAAAACTAAGGTACAAAGAAAATTCATGCATAGAACTGCTGACATTACGTTGAAATTCAAAAAAAAAAAAGTCACCTGTTCCAAACCTTCATGTGTATCTGAAAATGGCGTCTATAATGTGCACCAAAGCGGCTATCAATGCACCGTCTGAAGAGAATAGCGCACCAACCAGGTGGTAACTATAAAATATTGCATTTTTATTATCGGTGAGTTGTCATCTAACTTCTCTAATATTCTCGCCGTTACAGCACTGACAATGAAACAGTTAAATATTTCTTGCGTTTTTACGGCATTGCTGACATCATAGCCAAATGGAGACAATGGCGAGGAAAAAGGGGTGTGTGCTTCTTTTAGTAGGTGTGCTGAGTGCAGACAGAGAAAGGGTAGATCTCTCCTCGTAGCTCCGATACTCGCTGAGAAAACGAGAAGGGCGCAGAACTTTATTCACTGTCGTCAAAACTTCGGAAACGTTGTTTTTCTTGTTGATTTAGGATTTCAAAAAGTAATAAACTCGGGCAAAGGAAAGAAAAGAAAACGTTAAAATATCTCTTATTCTAGGAACGAATCCGGGTTCTGACAAGTCAAGAAACGTGTCGTAGGAGTACAGAACGACCAGGGCTTTAGTCGTAATGGTGTGGACGGGGACTACACGAGGGAAGACCTGGAATGGGTCAGACACCCTAACGTGACCCCATTCTAGAGCTGCCTCGCTTTTGGCGCTCGATTGCAGCGCTGAATCTTTTATGTCCATTTAAAGATGTCATTCGCTAATGGCCAGAATTAATTCATCCTCCAGAATAGTTAGGCTATTTTCTAGTTCACTGTAGAGATGCCATGACGACTGCAATGTCTAGAGAATTTTATTCCTGATCTATCGTCATTGAAACGTACATTTATTGAAATGCACAACTTGAATAATTAACTGCATTAACAATATTCAGTGCAGGGACCTCGACAGTACCAAAACGATACCGAATTTTCTTTATCGTGTTAGACACGGGATTTAATATTCTAACAAGTACAAGGATCGCCAAGCATTTTCTTAAAACCACGTGGTGATAAAATAACTTTACTACGTTTAAAGGTTTCTAAAAAAAAAAACAAAAACAGACAATTATTAACAACTTTTTACGTTCTTGGTGTACAATTATACAGAGTGACAGGGAGAAGCCAGAGGTTTGAATCTGAAAATCGTCTCTTTCTTTAACCGATTTGAAGGTGTGCCACCATTTGTTGTTGCCTTTTTTGTGCCGAGGAACTGTTTTATGGAAATCCTCTGATTACTTCGATGTTCCCCCGATGCTTTTAAAGTTTTGACAGAGGGTTTGCTTGATTGGTGGCTTCCGCATGGCGAAACACGCGTGCTCTTTGAAGAGGTTTATTTTCTGCCAGCGTGATGCCTTGGCGGCAGTTTCTTCGCATTTTTAATCTGACGTGTTTCTGGAAAGATTTAGGTGATGAATAAGGGAAGGGGGGGATTTACAAAAGGTATGAATTATTTTTTCTTGGTTAAATAAAAGCGATTGCCAATAAATTAGTCGGTGACCCTATTTCATTCTGATCCCGAGAAGTAGGCGGACGGGGCCGACGATTTTACTCTCTTCTACGGCTTCTCTAACGTCTCTTGAGAGGAATGGCGAGATCAACCGTATTACCGGGGAAAACCCGAGCGAGGACACGAGCCGCCGTCATTAAAAAAAAAGCAGGTGCGCTGAACTATCCCTGTATGGTTTTCAAGTATGTAAAATAAAAAAGGGGCAGCGTTAAAGAGTGTGGTATGTTAAATCACACTAGCGTTTGCAAGACATCTAGGGTTCTTCAAATCAGCTGTACAACCCACATCTTAGAATTTACCGCCTAGACGAGGACCCTTTTTTTTGGTTTTATTTCTAAAAAAAAGGTTGTTGCTTGTCTGGAAAAGGACCAGCAGAGAATTACTAACTGCGAGGGTTCGGATTCCCTAATTTAGAAACGTCGTTAAGAGGTGGGAAGTTAAATTAAAAGTATTTAAAATTCGTTAAAGTAAAGAGTGCCCATGAGCAGCTTTCTATAAGGTTTTAGAACTGTGCCTGTAAAATGAAATCGATTTATTTTGAAAAGCAGGGTATTCTGTGCACACTGGCGAACACGGTGTCCCGTATTTCCTACATCATTTATTAATGCATAAATGTATGGATGAAGGACAAATTTCACGTTATTTTCCGTTATGTCGCCTTTATTCTAAGTGAACCATTCTACGGGGTGAGCCTATAACTATGGCCGCCAGCTTGTTTAAAAGATACGCGATTTATTGTTTACCCGTTTTCAGTAAGAGCTTCTAAACCATAAAATATTCTAAAGTAAAACTAAAATCGGACAGAAATGGAAGTGTTTTGTCGTAAATTTAATGGAAATCACCGCCTGCCTTCACTCTGGCCAGTTCGAGACACCATCGCTTTCTACGTCACTCCAGAACAGACCCCGCAAGATGTTCACGGGTTTACCCCTATTACTTGTGCTGATCTATAATCCTCATTTACTGTTTAAACTGGTGCCATAAGCTATTGGCACAAAAACAACACCGAACGCTACCGCGAAAACGAGAGAACTCTGTAAATCAAATTGGATTTATTTACTATTCTCCAGTCTAATCTGTCTTCAGTGCGGCAGCTCAGGAAATCGTACGACAGAATAAATAGAATAAAATAATGAAATTCGCAGGGAAAATAGAATGAGACATATTTAAAAGCGACAATCAAAGTATCCAACTCCGTACTGTCCAATAAGACTAAAGGTAATTCTACTACATCTGCGAAAAAAAAATTCTTCTCGGTTGCTCCTTTAATCAGGTACCCTGGGTGTGTAAAACACCTTTGTTAAGATGAATAGTTAGGAGAGATTAGGTGAGAAACCTTCGGCTTTTCAAATCTGTCAACAAATTCTGATTTTACAAAAAAAAAAAACTTATCAGAGTAAAGTTTTCTTTCCAGTTAGGGCAGCCATTTGCCCAGTAGCTCAGTAAAACCGAGGACGGTTACAGCTTGCGTGCGCATTCTTCCGGACGCAGGCTCGACAGGCAGACCAGCGCCCCCTGGCGAATATCGCCCTATACGCCCGGTAACGAAGTGACGTCATGCGGTGTGGGCGAAACGAACCGAAAAAAAGAAGGTTTCAGATAACGGGATCTCGTAATAACCACCCGAAATGTGTCTGTTGGAGAGAGAATAACTAAAGGGTCGGATCGATTCTCTCTTTGTTTCAGATGGCGACTAACCGCGCCACCTCGCGTCGCCAGGGTTTGTTCGAGGCCGGTAATTGCCCGAGTGCCTCTTTCCACGCGCGTAATGTGACTCCCATGGCAAAAAACAAACAACAAAAAATAGTAAATAGTTCAAGCACAAAAATGTTGAAATTTTAGTGTTTTGTCGAAATTCGAATAGCTCAAGATCGTTACCTGCCACAAACCCGGGGGGGAGCCTGGGTAATGCCATCTCTCTCCCTTTGTTAGCATTTTCTTTTTGTTTTTTTTTGTCCCCATTGAAAAATAATGTTGATCCGTTTCATAATGATTTCTTGTGTGTCTACAGATGAAGTTATGATATAGGAACTGTTCACCAAATCTACATATGTATGTATAAATTTGCGCTACCATTCGACGACGAGCCTACAACGACAACAGAAATTAACAGCTGGCGGAACTGGTAGATTTTTCAAAAGACCAAGAAAGAGGGAAGTGCGAGACTTGTCTTGTAAGGACATGGTCCGAGAACTGATGGACAGGATTCTGCGGGTGGAGGCGGTATGGGAACTAAGAAATACTAACATGACAGGTGAAAACTAGCTTAATAATGGCTGTTTGTGTCCCGGATTCGTGAGGAGTGTGAGTAACGATTGTCCTGCTCCTGGGCGTGTTGTTTGTAGAGAAGAACTGGAAAAAAAAAAACTAGTGCGCGGTTTCCAATAAATTAAAAGAAACTTAATTACTAAAGTTGGTCATCAGTCTAAGAAAGAAATAGATTGTTTAGCTGTCTCTTAGATTCGCTAACGAAGCTGGCTAAAATAATGACAAAAATGACGAGGCACAAGAAAATTATAAAGTTGGTGATCTTACAGAGCAAAAAGAAATAAAGATACATACAATTTCTGTAAACCTAATTTTACCAGCTTGTAAAGAATATTAGAAACTATGCTAGTCGATGATGCTCTAAAAATATATATATATCATTGGCTCTACTATCGGATAATACTGTTGGTCGTTCGTCGGAGTGACGGTGTCTTTAGATATTAAATATTAATATTGCAGATAAGTTGAGTGACTCATGAAATTTTGCTTTTCAATTAAACGGGTTGGCGATGTAAGTCTAAAATATTATTTAACAATATTAGGTTGTTACAAACGTTTTGTCGGTTTTTTACCGCAGCAAAGTTCAAATCAGAGTAAGTTCCATTATAACCAGTACACTTCTGCCAACCAGTTACAAATGTATTTATACCATTTTGGAAAAAAATATACATTTCTGGAGTCGATAAACTGTTGGAAGGCAGTTTCAATTGCTGCTTGGTTGGAGAAGGATTTCATATGGAGGAAGATGTCGAGGTGTTTGAAATGGTGGTAGTCTGTGGGAGGAAGGTCTGGTGAATAGGCTGGGTGGGGAGAAATTGGTACCCCAACGTGTTCAGTTTGTGAGAGTCACGAGGACGAGCATTGTCCTGGAGCAGGATTGGACCTCTTCGACTCACCAATGGTGGCTGTCGTTGGGAGAGTTTCTGATGAACAGCGTTTACTTCACCTTCCAGCTGTGATAGCTTCGCCAGGTTTTGTTTCTTATGACAAACGAGGAGCAGATCTCCAGACGACGATTTTGTTGTTGTTCATTCAACTCGTGAGGCACCCATTTGTCAAGCTTTTCTACCTCGTCAATTGTGTCAAGATGCCGGGAAACAGTGTCAGATCTTTACTTCAATCATTCCACCAATTTCTCGCTCTGTTTTTCTTGGATCGGCTTCAACTGAGACTTTCAGACGGTCGCCATCACAGCTGGAGGGACGTCCGCTACCTTCCTTATCTTCGAGGCTCTCATCTCCTGATCGAAACTCTGCAAACCATCGCTGTACTGTTCGATCATCTGCTGTGTCCTCGCCCCATCCTGCTTAATGTTACGAGTCGCCTCGCTCGCTTTGTGGCCGAGTTTAAACTCGTGAAACAAATTGGCACGAAAACCTTTCTATCCATGCTTCACTCAGAACCCTGACACGAACATCCATTTATGATTTTTAAAAAGGTAGGTTTCGCATAATGTACGCCAAAGCACACACCACAAAACGATATGTAACTTACCTACATACACCTTCACAAGCAGGCAAGAGGTGAACCTCGAATTAGCATAATATATAAACCGACAAAACGTTTGTAACGACCTAATATAATATCCAGTTTAATGAAGATGATAGTGCCATAAGTTCTACTCGAGCGAAAAGATAGTTTCAACAACAACTTGGCTGGATGTGTGTTTACAAAGCGATTTCGTTTACGCTGGCAAACGACGGATTATCGTCGGAAAACTCTATCTGTATGTACAGGTGGCACACCTGCAGTAACCGAAAAGATGAGCAGGTTGGTTTCAAGATTAAAAGACCCACCCGATGCTTTATACACCGGTTCAGTAGCGAAAACTCTCGAGGTAGAACTCGAAAGCGTCCTAGACGGGGAAGTAATATCCGAGCTGGTAGTTCAAGGTCTTTTCTTACGTTATTAAACAATCCGAAAGCTCTTCCCGTTTGTCTCCGGAGAAACAAGAGCATTGGCGCTGACATTCAAACAATTCGCAACCTTAAACTCAGACATGAACGGGTTAAGCTGCCGCCGGACAGGTTCTGGATAATTATCGTCAAAGAATAGTCAACGATCGGAAGCCCGCTCATGACATTTCCAACAACATACTTGTGCAGGCTCTGACTCTCGACGACTTCTGTTTGTCGGGGAGGTGCGCCTGTATTACTCAACGATTCTTCCTATATTAGATCGTTTGTGCGCTCAAAATCAGGCTTTTCGAATACATTTTATATAATACATCATAATGAGACTCAGCATTTGCGTTTTATTTCGAAAAAATTATATATATATTTGTTCGGCTATTGTTCTTCTTGAAATAATCAGATCAAAGTGTGAAAACAGAAAGAATCTCAGAAAGACAATGGTCTAAATAAGGTGACATTTTAATATTAAAAAAGACTAAAGCGGTGTTTTGGGTGAGAGCTGCTGGATATCACCGACTTCAGTTAGGAAAGCACTTATCGGGAATCTTCGGGTTAGTAGACAGAGGAAACAGCAGTACCTGGAAGAAACCCACGCGGGACAACCGGCACAGTAGAGTTGGAGAAGCTGCCGCTGGGCTAAACGCCAAACGCTTTAGTTAAATTGCAAAACGAAACAGCGACAGCCACCATAACAAGTGAGCGCACTACGATATATATTATATAGAGAGAGAGAGAGAGACCGGCCACTTAAGTTAAGGCTCCATTGAAATTTACTCCTGTCTTCAATCGATACTCCCTGTCGGGACGAAGTACTCAGTATTCATTACTAGCCTATTGTTTCCTTAAGCCAATCGTTATGCGGAAATAAAGAAAAAGATCAAAGATTTTTTAAAAGCCTCCCAACTCAATGAAAACAAACTTTCGAATATCAATTTTGCTTAATTCATTCATGTAAAAATTTAAAATAAAAAACTCGGCGCAATTTGCTAATAATCTGATTTTCTACTGCGTTTACAAAAATAATATACATTTTTAGTGATTTTAAAACAAATACAGTATATAAATAAATAAATAACTAACATGTACACAGTTCAATAATGGAAAATATAAAGAGAGCAATAAACATCTTCACATGATATTTATATCGTATACTGTAGATTTGCTAATGTAAGGTCACGTAAATATCCAAAAAATGTTGGGTTCTTTGTGTCAGTCACTAAACATAAATTAAAGATGAACATTTTTCTATAGCGCAACTTTAAATTGTAAATCTTCAACATTACAGACACAAAGCGGAAAAGCCTATCCGGATAACGTGGCATCTGTATGGTTTCTTCTAGCGTCTCATCGGGAACGCGGAAGTTGAGCTGTTTTTCCTGTTGTTGTTGTTGTTGTTTTTTTTTGGCTTAACTGGCGGAGTCGAACTTGCGAACTGTCGGCACGTGTCGCGTGGTTCGAAGTGGGTGTGAGGCTGTACCTAGAGCGCGGAGGGGCCCGAGTTCTCGAGCAATCTCGGAAAGCCGCGCTAGAGAGGCTTTTGACGGAGGTTACGAACAAGAATACCCGAGTAAGAACCTAGGGAAGAAAGGGCTACGTGGCAGTCAGTGGAACGATATCGCACGAGCACCCAGTGAGTATGACAGTGGTATATTAGGGTGAAAGTCAAGCTGGACGACTCACTAGGCGTGAAATTTAAAAGGCAGGTTACGGGTGGCTGGCGATTTGACGAACAGCCTGTTGTTGGATATTGTTTCTAATGTTATTAGCGTTAATTCTGTCTCTTTGTGGAAACAGCCGTCCAGCGGGACCATTCATTTTATGACTTATTTGAATTGTGCACACACGCAGCATACTCTGTTGCTTTGTTCTCATTATTTCTATTAGCACTTTCACTATTTACACTTTCTCTCAAAACTCAAGCAACATTGAAAATGTAAAATACGATATCAAAATTTGCCTTTGTTGAGAGTGGCAGCTACTTCCATCACTGCGCATCAGTTAGTATTCACATTGGCATATGATTGACCATTAAAGACATCAATTTCGTTTGTTTCCTCTAATTTTGAGAAATCAGGCGACAGTAGACTACTGGATTTTCTAGGGTCTATGAAAGCAAATATACTAGGTAATTTCATGAAGTCAGAATCTAGAAAGCTGGTAATTTTTTTAAGTAATTCTCTTCCTTAACGATCATGTTTCTTAAATAGCTTCATTAGAGTAAAGAGGATTAGCTTTCTTCTTGACCACGTGGCTCATCCTAATTGTTTTGGGCGGAAGAGGTGAAGGATTCCGGGTATTGTACGGTGGACGGGGTCGATAGCGGTAGGGGTCGTCAGAACGTCTCTGGCACATCCGGCCGGTTCGCTTCCTCTCCTTAGAAACGCTGACTTCTGGGATATCGGGGGGGGGGTTTCCGATCCTGCTCTTTCAATCAGCCGTTTCTACCAGACTCTCCCCGTGTCCAGAATTACGCCGCGACTGGTCCATCTCCACAGCTCGCGCGTCTCTTCTTTCGCCGTTGCTGCTGCTGCTGCTGCTGCTGTCAGAAGAGATCTCCTCGCCCTCGTTCAGAAGACGCGGCGAAGCCTTCGACCGTCGACCGGAACCGTTATCGCCTGGGCGGAGTTCTACGGCCGGTGCGCCAATAAAATGGACCCACAACCGCTAATGGTTTTTCTAGCGGTTTTAAACGAATAATGTCTCTTTTTCTCTTGAAGTCTCGCGGGTTACATCTCTTAATTTTCTCCTTTGTCGCTGATATTGTTTGGTTTTTACTGAATTGGCTGCTGAAATATGAGCGGTCTGATTGTTTCCATTATAGATCATTCCGGAATAATTGCAATCGCTTCTTTTTTTTTTTTAATTATTATTATTATTATTATTACAACAGAGCAGTAAACTTAGAGATCAATAATGGAATGCTTCGGTCGCTTACATCAGCTAAACATTATTATTAAATGTTGCTCGATACTAATGCGTCCATCCACGCGGGGTTTTATGGCGGTGTACGGCCCTGGCAGACAGAAACCGTTTGATGGCTGCAGCAGATACCTTCGGGCGGCAGAACGGACGCGAGGCCGAGTTCTCCTGCCGAAGGTGGGTCTCCAGTGACGTAAAAGACCACTTAACGTGGCTGGGCTACCTTTTCGCTTTTAGTTTCTGTCAGTGCGCGGGTCAAAGCATCCGTAAGAAAGGCTGACATCCTTGTCAGCTTCCCCACCAACTTTGCACCCTCTCAGAGACGCGCGGACAGAGGAAGTGGCATTTCAGTTTTACAGACGGACCTTTTGCTCCCGTAACCAGAGACGAACATTGACAGGCGTACCCCGTGCGGATAGTTAATATTCAGCATAGGTAACCTAACCTCATCGGCACACCGTTTATGTCATTCACTAAAAGAGAGAATAGCCTCGGGAAGCCATCGATGTGAAGGAAAGCAAACAGATTTCTCTTACATGTGTATCACGTCCGCAGACTGCTTCCTGCATGTATCTCGAAGATGACAACTACAAATGGTCATCTTTAGATATCTGAACGAATAGTTGACCAATGTCGAGTCCAATACGTCCATTTTTTAAAAAAAAATCTAGTTTCAAACAGAGGCAGAAGAAAACATTTTAAAAATAATTATTACTTGTATAATATAGTAGTAGTAGAAGAAGAAATAAAATAGATATTTACTAGGAGTAA
The DNA here is from genome assembly GCA_018389105.1 of Nautilus pompilius. Lineage (NCBI taxonomy): Eukaryota > Metazoa > Mollusca > Cephalopoda > Nautilida > Nautilidae > Nautilus > Nautilus pompilius. The sequence continues at coordinate 6,965 of JACATO010000396.1, read as the reverse complement.
CAGTACTAAATATTCGTGTGCTTATATGAGCATCGTATATAACGTAGTGATGAGGGCTACGAGCATCCAGATGAAATCCGGTTGGATATCATCTAAACTAGCCCAGTACACACTCTTTGTATACAACTAGGTAAAACATACACCACAAACAAGGTTGTTATCAAGATGTTCCACAGTTAACGGGTTAGAACAACACGGCAGAAGGTCAGTGACTTCTCAACTGAATGAATGGACATCCTGATCGATAAATATCGTCCACGCCGGGAGTTAGAAATAGCTTTCGAACCGGGCACTTCGTTCGCCGCCCTGGCGGCCGTGTGAATTGACCTCCTCGACTGGGTCGGTCTGACAGGTAAATGTTGTCCAACACTTCGCGGTCGAGATGCAGGTAGTTACGGTTTATTTCTGATGAATATGGGTAACCGAACACGAAGTCAGCCATTCAGCCAAAAGGCTCACAGGTCTTCGTGACTTCATACAACATAAGTTATTCGTGTATACGGCGAATGCCAGTTACGTTATGTGTATTAAAACAACAACAGCAAATAAAATAGCTATATGAACTTTCCCGGTTACTGTTTAGGAACGAGTTTGAGTAAATAGTGAATTTATAAAAGTATTCCCCCTCTAATTGCTCCCATGGTACGGTAGCCATTTAGAAAAAAAATTTATTTTAATTTTGGAATCTAATAGTAGCCAAACATACGACGTTCGAAGAGTTAAATGATTTTAACCCCTCCCTGTCAACATTCCCGTTTCAGTCAAGATCTCCTGCTCTTATTAAACTCAGCCGTTTAATCGAGTTTAATGTGCATTAATGGAAATAGATCTCTGATATTATACAGCCAAGAATCTCCAGGGGAAAAGGGACCAAATTCTTGTGACTACTGCGGGAGTCCATTAAAGAAGCAAAATCATAATATTGTATTGTATAATATGCATGCAAGAAGTAAAGAGTTAGATTAGATTAGAGATTAACATTTTTTTTTTAGTTTAGATGTTTCAGAAAAAGAAGTGAAAGCTGGGTCGCCGTCAGGTGTACCGAGAGATGATAGATCTTTTCTAACTTCCAAAATTTCCCGCATTTCCAACATTTTAGTCATTTTTAATTATTGCTTAAATCATCGAACTGAAATATTCTGTTCCATACTTTTTTATTCCCTGAAATATTTGAAGAGACTAACTAACAGAAGATATCTAAATCTATGCAGTTACCTTTGTGATAGCGCCGCAGGTGCGTAATTCTAAGATACACTAACATCGCTCCAGAGAGAGAGAGAGAGAGAGATGACATCAGTACAAAGAGATATGACGTCAGTACAGAGAGATGACGTCAGTACAGAGAGAGATGACGTCAGTACAGGGAGAGAGAGATGACGTCAGTACAAAGAGAGATGGCGTCAGTACAGAGAGAGAGATGACGTCAGTACAAAGAGAGATGGCGTCAGTACAGAGAGATGGCGTCAGTACAGAGAGAGAGATGACGTCAGTACAAAGAGAGATGACGTCAGTACAGAGAGAGAGAGATGGCGTCAGTAATATCTACACGTAAACTATGTTGTGGCAAATGTCAGTCGGATTGTAGTCGTCAGAATGGTGCAAAAATTAAATCTCTACAAACACATTTATTTTTTAACTGCACACTAAGTTATATTATACAAAAATACAATTAAAAAATAAAATAAGTGCACAGCATTCATAGAGCGGTGCGGTCTAACCCGCTAGAGCGGAGAGTCTGCCCATAGAGCGGTGCGGTCTAACCCGGGTGTGTAGTTGGCTGATCCGCAAGCAGTCAGCTGGTCGCCAGGCTGCCCACCACTTAGGAGGAGTTGTTGATGCCGAATTCTAAGCTGTCCTCGGCTGGAACTGGACAGACTACGAGAGCTCGTTAGCCAGGAGAAGCCCCCCCCCAATCTGAACAAAAAAAACGAGTGCGGGCTTCCTCACAGAGAGTTAGGAAAACAACAACCAGATGAGCACTGAAAGGTAAACGAGCGGTGAGTGTAGATTAAACAACGCAGTCAATCAGTCAACATCGAAATACTAATCTATTTAAGATGTGGCTCCCAGCTTAGTCAACAACCTTATGATCCCTGTCCCCCGACACACTCACACACACCTATATCATGGGGTTGCCCGCACTGCACAAGAGCCGGTTTATGGAACAGAAAAGGGAGAAAAGGGGTCTCGCTCTATTTGTTTGAATAAACCCGACTAAAATCGAAGCGGTTGACAGTTGTGGGCAAATTCTGGAGTGACCGACTCAGTGACCATCTCGTGTCCCGCCTGTCTTTTTTCAAGCAGAAAAGTAAGTAAGCTAAGTTGTTATTATTTATTAATTTATTCTGCCTCCCCTCCTCATTTCCCGTTGAGGTTATCCCCTGATGGTTGAAATAGCGAGCGCTGTACGTCTTCCGCACCTTCCAAACCGAAGCACATTTCCCCTTATTTAAATACCTGCTGTCAGTTTATCGCAAACGTCACCGAAAACCTCTACCTCTTCATGTCGGACAACCATGGCAACACCAGACATTTCTCCACCATCAGCTGCAAACGAGGATGCGGACGTGGACAGACCCGTTTCGTGGAGGGGTCAGACAGGGTAAATGTCACTTCCCGCGATGTTTGTAAGAACTCGAGATCGCTCGCTTATACAGCAGACACCTGGAACACGCCGAGAGACCGACAGCAGTTCATACCGCTGAACTCTCCCGGTTCCTGAAGTCTGCAGTTACCAAAGATCGAAACTTTGGTTGTTAGATGCGAAACAAATAGGTGCCCAGCTGACCGAATGAACTAATGTTATACGCAAGTAAAGTTTAAAATTTCATAAATATTCTATATATATATATATTATTTCTGGAAACTTAGACGGGAGCCGACCGGAACAGGCCTCTTCTACCAGACCAAGCGTCAGCGAGAAATTTTTCCCACTTCCTCCATCACCCGGAATAAGACACCGAATGGAAATTCTTCCACCCTGCGCGTGAAGTCTTTCTTCCAGGAACAGGGGTGAAGAGCCGAGCGGCGATCGATCGATCGATCGATCGATCTACCCGCGGGGAATGCACTTCTAGAAAAATGCGGAGCCTCTCCAGATGGTGAAAAAGGTCGCGCCCACTTCCAAGCAGGTACCTCTCTTCAGGGTTGCGGCGAGGATTTACCGGAATCTTCTTGGCAGCAAATTACCCGTCGGTACAGCAACAAGAACACGTAATCACCTGGATATTTTCGCATCAACTGAAGTTCCGGAGGTCGATTTTTTGAAAATCGGACCTCTTCTTCCTCGCCTGGTTACCGTTACCTGCCCACTCGTTGTGGGTGGGTGTCTCGATTGTTCTCCACCATTCCTCAAAAACTCTCCTTTACAAGCACAATGTTAGGAAGCAAATCCCTTCCCCTCCATTAAAGAGACCCGACTCCTCATCATATCTAGAAATGTTAAATATCAAGAGAATGAGCAATCTGAAACCCGTATCCGTATTCTTTTCGATAAAACACGACACATTCTTCTGATCGTAAATCATCAAATAAATAAATAATAATAAATACACCAATTAAATATTTAATAAGAAAGCGCAGAGCTCGGTATTTATGTAAATTTTTATTCTTTGTACCTTAACAGGTGGAATGTGACATGCGCTACATTACAACAGGAAGCCGGTCATCTTCTTTCGAGTTTCAGAAACTACATTAATTCCTCTAAACCGAGTAATATTAACTACATTTTACTGGCTTTATTAACTTACACTAAAATATATTCGTATTATTCATCAACTTGCTCATACTATTTACGCCCATACTAACAAACAGTTTAGAAATTATATTCTCGTCAGTCTTCCAACCAGGATCCGAGGTATCGGCCCTGTGGGTGCGCGATGTTACATCCAAAGCCGACCGGCTCCGCCACACGGTCGTTAACGGGTTAACCGGGTTAAGTAAATCAAAACAACCGTATGCAATAAATACTTCATTTAGACACAAACAAAATTACCACCGTCTGTCGTAATACGCTTCTCCCATCCCGCGCTTGGCTGATACGATCAGGTGCGCGAATCTCATCAGAATACGCCGAAGTGTCCGGACTTTCTCTCCTGACGACCGACACCCGGCTAATCCTAAAGTTTTCTCGAAATACCGGCCCAGAACGTGGCCTACCTACGGAGTGGGGTAGTTCAAGCTCCCCGCCACTAGTTCACCTGCCCAGCGGGCAGACACGTGCCGATGTTCCGTCTGTGGACGGCGACTCCAGGGTGAAACTTTCGCTTGAAGTCATCAAATAAACAACTAAGTGAACAGCCGACTGTTCTTTGAACACTAAATCTCAGAAATCAGCTTCTGGAAAGGACAGACATAACTTGGTTGTAGATTTCTATGTCTTGGTTTTGCTACACTCCTCTCACAAAAGTATGCGTGCGCGGGTGAACTATAGAACAAAACTCAGCCCAAACAATTACGGGATAGAATTACAGCGGAAAATGACTATTTAAAGATGTATGTAATTTATTTTAAAGCCTTTTTTTTAAAAAATTGATAAATGTATATAGTTATTATTCATAGATGTTAATATTATTAATGATGCGCTTTAGAAGCTAAAAATATTTCTAGGTTCAGAGTTCTACCACGCTATAAAAAGCCGTATGTTATTTCCGTGTCACTCGGTGTAAGATGGTGACAAATTCTGCTTTCAGACGTCTTACCTGTCGTAATTCACTGTAACACCGAATGGTGTCATAGTTGAAATATTTGCAAAACAAAGTTACGGATGACTTCATAGCACTCAGATAATTTTAATACTTCTCGATCGTGGTTATCTTCTGGCGGTTGAGGCCATAATATCTGTAAGATTACCAATCTAAAACTAAAACTTTTTAGACTGTGGAAGTTATTATTATTATTATTTCTTATTATTATTATTATATTTATTATATATTCTTATTATTATTATTATTATTATTATTATTATTATTATTATATTATTATTATTATTATTATTTATTAATTATTATTTATTATTATTATTATTATTATTATTATTATTATTATTATTATTATTATTATTATTATTATTATTATTATCTTTATAGCAGTAGAAAGAATACAACAAATGAAGGCAACAAGCACCTATCAGTTCCAATCACAACAATTCGAATTCAACATGGAAATGTCAACTTTTGAAACTTAGTCCGTGTCTTCATTATTTAAGTCATTTTGTTAACCATAGCAACCGAACCATGACGCTGGAAATGATGTGTAATAAAACTGACACAAATCAACAAAGAAACGAGAAAGAAAAAAACAACGCAAAATGACTAACCGCAACGTACCGACTCTCATAGTAAGGAGAAAAGAAAGAGAGGAAAGGGCTTACCTTTTGCACAATCAGTTTCTATAGAAACCAGCAGGTAAAATCGTCACTGCTACACGGATTTGCTATCTTAAAATAGACAACAATTTGCGTACTTGTGTTTGTTTTGTCTTTTCCTCTTCTTTTCATCTGTCCAGCAAAACTAGACTATGAGCTTTAATCATCCAGTAGTGGAAACCTATTTTAAAAACCGAGTTTGCATTCCCACTAATAATTGGAAATACAGTTGTGTGTGTGTGTGTGGTCTGGTTATCAAGCTAAAAGCTCCCCTAACTCGCTGATATAAAGTGAGACACAGGAAAGTTAATGGTCATGGGCGTGAAGAGGCGGAAATATGCTGACGAGAGGCGACGTGAAAAGAAGAGAATAAGATAAAGAATAATAATACTGAATAATGAATAATAATAATAATAATAATAATAATAATAATAATAAATAATAATAATAATAATATCACATCATCATCATCATCATCTGAAATTTAAGAAATCATTAATAAATCTTTTTTGTTTTCAAAATATTTAAACGGCAAATTTGTACAGGTAAATGATGCTACAGCCAGCCGTCTGTAAACGGACTTTCCTGCGCTGTAAAGAAGATAAACGAAGGTTGAATTGTAATAATTTTAGGGAAATACAAGTAAATATCTCTGTCAAGTCCATGATCGCGGTGTATGTGGCTAACCGCAATAAGAAAGTTCACGTGTAGGAAATGAAACAGTCTGATGGCGTTAATAGCCAAGAAGCACCTTAGGAGATGCCGTCTAAATCAGCTTATCTTTATTCATCTCAACAGTGGTATCTTTTGGAAGGTTACCAACATTTTCGTTTGTTTGTTGTTTGGTAGCACATTAAGGGTATCGTAGTCAGCTAGACAAGCAGCAGAATGGTCAAATATATACCACTATTAATTTATTTCCAAATTTCCTCTTGAACAGATTGATTTGCCTCCAGGTAAGTTGTAAATGTTCTTTTTGCCTGTGGATGCCAGAACCAACCAACTGGTTATACCGCTGTCCGACCCTTAGAAACAAAAGAAGGGCATTCCTCTACGACAAGGTGCGTGTGGTTTTCTAAAATCGCCACCTTCAAGACCGCTCGTCGGTCGAAAGGTTGGTCTTTTTGAATGGCATCCTGGAACACTTGAGAAAATCTGGTAAAGCGGTTCTGTAGATGAAGCGTTCGTCGTAATGTCGAGGAACTGGAATCAGCGTCTTTCTGGTTTTGTACGGCTGGGGGACAGAGGCGCGGCAGAAGGATGGAGAGTGGAATAAGCTGCAGACTAGGGATAAACAGTGATCGGTGTCTAATAAACTCGCCCTCACTCGCGCGGGGCCTGGTCAGTCAAAAGGCGAGGCCTCCGGGTTTGGGGCGTTTACTAGACCGTCGTCCGGCGGGGTCTTCTACCGGTCTTCTAGCAGAAAGTCTTCAGGGTATCGCCGGGCAGGACCTGATCGGTGAAGTGGGCTGTTCGGAACAGAGTGAACATCTCTCCAAAACACGCTTCTTGTTGGAGCTGCCACGAGGCTACTGAATCTCGTCCTATTACCATTAGGCTTTGTTGTTGTCTTTAACAACAAAGAAAGGGAAATCTCTAG
>JACATO010000395.1:0-25904 GCA_018389105.1 Nautilus pompilius | reverse complement strand
TTATTTTATCGATCTTACAGTCCTTCCTGTTGGACATCAAATGTCACGTGACCTCTGTGAGGAAGAGGGGCGGAAAGATGATGTCGGGCAGGTGACCAAGAGAGTGCAGATACCCGTGAACCATCCACTACAGGTCCCCCGAAACCATACCGGAATACCTTATTTACCTGATGAGGAAAGACGCTATCGATTTGTAGAGGATGAGGAAGAAAAGCACAAAACAGGGAGGTACACCGCGCAGAACAGGTCCCCACTAAACCACACACCCTCTACCACACCTGTCTGATAGTCCAACACCGAATTATCGGCCCCTTAATTAATTTAAATGAACTTTATCAGAATAACTGTTATTAATTAATATCAGAGAATGGATGAAAAAAAACTATTTAATGTCGACAAATATTAGTTACCAGAGCATTAAGTAGGTTTTCGGTGTACCTCCTACACACAGATCCAGATCGATAACAGTATATCCAGGGTCTTCATTCACGTAGATCGTATTATCCTACTGATTTTTCCAACAGGTATCCGCTGTTTGTACTTCTTCCCTTCTTCCTTTTCTGCTCGGTGAAGTCTACTTCGGTTATCGGTTAGAAAATGCTTTTTTAGAAGTTGAATTTTGTAGGTAATAAATATTTTGCAACCTTTTCTGTTTTTAAAGTTATAACATTATTTATTTATTCATTTTTTAAAAATTAACACCACGTAAAACCGATATCTATTTTCTGTGTAATCGACTCTAATCACAGTTTGTCCTGGTTATCGATTAAACTGATTTCTGTTGATTGCTGTGCGATCTTGTGTCTGTGTAGTACCACAAGAATAGTAACAGTAATTCTAGACAAGTTAACAGCTGATCTCCTACTGACTGAACGGACGGATATGAAGATAAGGTTTTCCTTACCTCAGATAGTAATCATATTAACCTCTGATGTTTCTTTACTAAACCGGATTAACAAACGTTTGATGGAGGAAGAAGAAATACACAGAATAGATTCCGTTTTCCAGAAAATGTGCTGACTTCACCTGTGTATTACAAGGATACAGAAATTTGTCCTCCATCACAGACAAGATAGGAACGAATCGTGGTAATCACCAATACTGTTGAGGGTCACCGGGACGGAGAACAGGGGATTTAGGGGTTTTATCCAGCTCTGATTGTCTGTGACGGACATAAACGAGAAAGGGATCATCTGGGAATGAAAGCGATAACTTCTCCTACCTGAAATCCGGTATTTTCTGTTAAGTTTCATTAATGTAATAATTGGTAGACATTTTCTCGTGTATAACTTGAATCTCACGAGTCACCGAAAGTTCGTTGAGAAAATCATTGGCTGTGATTTCGCCTGGTAACTTAAAAAATCAATACCATCACCGTACGTCTGCCTATAAATTCTGCTCGTAAATATCGGGGGACGCGCCTGATGGCATCTATGGCTCCCAGCATCGATAAGTCAGGTGATAGTTATGGCATTTATGGCTCCCAGTCGATAAGTCAGGTGATAGTTACGGTGGCATTTATGGCTCCCAGACATCGATAAGTCAGGTAATAGTTACGGTGGCATTTATGGCTCCCAGACATCGTGAAGAAACATCATTTACAGGTAGGCAGAAAACGCACGAACGCCCTAGCAACATCGCTTAGCAACAACTGGAATAAAAAAGGAAATAATTAGTGAGGAAGAGGAGGAATTTTGTCAGTTTGGTTTGTGACAGCAGACAACTTTCCCGTCCAGAAGAAGAAGTCCATCAGTACCGTGACTGACGACAGCCCACCTGCGCTGGACGGAGCTGACGGTGGTCAGATTTCCACCAGGTAAGCAAACATTTGTAGCCTCATCTGTTCTCTACCTGACCGATGGATAGCTGGCCAGAAACCAGAATAAAGTCGCCTGAAATTTTGAAAATCATTTTCTCTATAATTTGTTTTGAAAAAATGGAATATTTAGGATTATTGTTATATTCATATTTCTCAGTCATCCTCTCCTGCCTCGAGCAGTTTTTCCAAATGTACAAATTGTCTAATAATAGAATTTACTAAAACCTGTTAGTGATCCGACCGAAGTTTCAGTCAGGTAATACTAATTAAACCGTCTCGTTCTGTGAACGGACTTCCTCTCCCGTAGTCTCCCACTCAGAACAAAAGACATCCACATCTTCGTATAATCGTTTCTCTTATTTATTACCGGACGAAAGATACAATAATTTCACGTTGTACTCATCCACTTTCCTGGTGACAAGTTGACAGGTACCACAGTCCCCAGATTCTTGTAGCATCAACAGTAGAAGCCCAAGAGGCCTCGGGATGTTCTAACAGAGCTGCTAACCTCCTGAATTAGACTGTAAACAAAAAGATGTTTACGGCTTTCAGCGATGTCTCCCCACATGATAACCCTTCCCCCACCATTGAGAGGCTTTCGAGTGTTGTTTACGGTAACTCAAATGTCCTTCTACTAATCTTCGTTTTTAATTAATTATTATCTACCAAAGAATAAACTGAAATAATAATTACCACACATAATTTATTCTTTTATTAAAACATTTAAAGGTTTAATTCATTTGATTAATTAAGTTAATTTAGATGATATTTTACTACAAATTACCATTTACTTTCTTTATTCAATCAGCCATTGATTTACATAATCTAACAGTTCACCGAATATAACATTCTGCTGTATAGCGACAATAACTAAGATAATTATTGATTCATGACGATTGGAATAGTTTAAGTACAGAAAGAGAAAGGGAAAATCTGTTTGTTTGACCCCTTTGTCAATCACTTCACGCCTGTCCCCTGACTAATCATCTACCTCCCCAATAACATGTCGCTCTCGTATTTCAGGTCAAGTCGAACAGATCGATGATGAGGGGTCGGTCACTGTGTGAGACAGACGGCGGATACCGAGATCAGTGGAGCTTCTACACGGGCGAGAGGACAGAGACCTGCTGGGACCTGAGGGATTTTTTAAATATAAAAAGTAGTAAAGGGAAGAATGAAAATAACCCGATGGCTGCAGATATTTTCATTTTAGGGCTGAAATATTATCTTCAGACAACAATAAAACAACAAGAAAAGACGGTAACCAAAAACACAATAACAGTCGTGGATACCAGAACACGTGTAAACATCTACCTTCAGGCGGCCGTCCGTCTGTACTCCGTTCTCCTGTCATGTATACAGGAGACGTTTGGACGATCAGATCACCTGGAAAGAAGAAGTAACAGGTAAATAATAATCCACAGGACAGCGCCGCTATGAACCTTTAATGTGCATGTAATGGAGTCTGGTAAAAGGATAAGTGATTCGGTTGTGACGATCCATCGATTGGTGACTCGAAGATCGATGGTAACCAAGACTGGATTTCTAATGGTAAGTGACCTTGAAGAAATAAACCAGAAGTTTTAAGATGCAGACACACGCACACACACACACACACACAAGGTCTGAGTTATCTTTCCTGATCTTAACCCGAAATAAGTCCTCTATCATTCGGAGATTATCATGATACAGACTTTGTCATATTTTCAAATTCACAGACTCATTTCTCTGCTTCCTCCCAAACATCAGCATCAGTTCCGTTCTGAACTGTTTGGTCATCAGATAGAAGAAAAAATTGGCTGAAGTGTTTACGTACAGTAATAATTTGCCAACCTGCTTTAACAGGTAATATGTGCCTAAATTTAAGCCCTTTAAATATGTCTCTCGACCAATCATCAGAAGTGTATTCGGAGATGTTGTGATGATGAAGAACATATTGAGAGCAAGGATCAGCTGTAGATTCCTGCGGGCCTGGGTCTGACTTCTACTGACAACAGTCCGAGAACTCCCTGTCAAACGCACATTTTCTCCACAATCACCAAGTTTAAACAGAATTGCGATATTACTTGCAAACAGAATAATGAAAGGGATGTAGACAACAAACGAAGAAGTTATCGATGGCCAGTGAAAATTAAAAAAAATACTGTAATGGCCGACATGAAGGACACCGCAATTATAAAAGCCCACAATTGTACCATTTCTATTTAAATAATTTCTTCTACCAAATCCAATCAAAACATGAAAATTGATACAAAAACTTATAAACCACACAACGAAGATAACGAGGAAGGTGCGCAACCTTGAAGATTCTTGGGTCCAGGTATCCAGAGGTCTGAACACAGACCGAAGTTTCTCCAGAGTGATGACGATCAGGATCCACGGAGACAAGGTTGCAGTAGTGTACATCATTATGTAGTATACTTTACAAACAACAGGACTGTAGTCTGTGATGTCTATGTTATATACAATAAACAACCATTTTTCTCCAGAGCTCACGTACAGGTAGAGTAGATCGTTAACAGAGAGCGAGATGAGCTGAGGTCCCAGACTGGTCTGTCTCAGAGATTTCCTGCTGTACACCAAAATTGACAGAATGTTTCCGATCGTCCCAAGGAAAACTATTGGAGGGCAACAGTATTTCCAGATAAGAAAAACTGTTCCTTCTATCTCAGTCCAATCTATAATAGAGTCAGTGGTCTTGTTTACCATATTTAGCTAAACTCCCTACTGAGGCTTTACTCGTTTTATAGATCAGTTTAACGATCTTGTCCCCTGAAACTTCGGTGATCTCAGAATAAATCTTCCTATCCTCCTTATAACCGAAGGTCAGATATTTGCTGCTGCGAATCAGCTCAGATCCAGCATCTGAAAATTAAGAGCAGAAATCAAATAAGACGGTTCTCTATGCATTCATTCTGTGTTTATATTTCAGTAAAGATTTTTTGATGCTTTGAGAGAATCCCTCAGAGAGCCACGATAATCGTTAATATTCGGCGGTTAGAAGCTGCTTTCGGATTTTATGTTTGCATCAACGTGCGGTCGGTAAACAAAAGTAGACAGAACTCCGGTTGTTCAAGGGTTAATAATTTTCTTGAAGCCAGTAAACAATGAACGCAGTAACAGAACACAAGGAAATACAGTCCCCGAAGGTTTCATTTGCTATGATCACTGTGCTCCTAATGGGTGGTCCTTTAACTAAAGAAGATGGAGACAGTGCTCTCGTAGAGTCTCGATCAGAGAGAAACTCTAAACTACACGATATAAGATGAGGTTACAGCTATAACTGTGCATCTCCTCATACAATACTTCAACTAGCACAGGGTCCATCATCGGACTCACTGCATGTAGAAAGTTACGGTAATGATGGTACTGAATAATCTTCCAGGAAATATCTTCTCAACTCGAAATTACAGGTAAATACTACAATATGGTCTGACAGAAAGTCATTTCCAGCGGAAGCGCCGACTTCTTGGGACAAACATGAAATCCACTCGACTCGGATCTTCAACATCTGGCCGATCGGTGAGAGACCTAATTAACAGAGAACAACTTACAGGTGTATTATTTGTGTATTTGTACATTTGGAAAAGGTGCACGGAAATGAGCATCAATAAGGTGTTGGAGGAAAATTAATCTGATATACAATCCTAAATGTCTTCCTGTTGCAAGTAAAAAAATAATAAGTTGAAGGGCTGAGGATAGTAAAGTTTCCTTACCTGGTGGAAATCTGACCACCATCAGATCTGTGCAGCACAGGTGGGCTGCCGTCAGTCACGGTACTGATGGACTTCCTCTACTGGCCGGGAAAGTTGTCTGCTGTCACAAACCAAACTGACAAAATTCCTCCTCTTCCTCACTAATTATTTCCTTTTTTATTCCAGTTGTTGCTAAGCGATGTTGCTAAGGCGTTCGTGCGTTTTCTGCCTACCTGTAAATGATGTTTCTTCACGATGTCTGGGAGCCATAAATGCCACCATAACTAGCACCTGACTTATCGATGCCTGGGAGACATAAATGCCACCGTAACTATCACCTGACTTATCGGAAACTGGGGGCAATAAATGCCAACATAAACTATCACCTGACTTATCGATGTCTTGGAACCATAAATGCCACCATAACTACTACCAGACTTATCGAAAACTGTGGGCAATAAATGCCACCGTAACTATCACCTGACTTATCGATGTCTGGGAGCCATAGATGCCATCAGACCTGTCCCCCCGATATTTACGAGCAGAATTTATAGGCAGACGTACGGTGATGGTATTGATTTTTTAAGTTACCAGGAGAAATCACAGCCAATGATTTCCTCAACGAACTTTCGGTGACTCGTCAGATTCAAGTTATACACGAGAAAATGTCTGCCAATTATTATATTAATGAAATTTAACAGAAAATACCGGATTTCAAGTAGGAGAAGTTATCGCTTTAATTCCCAGATGATCCCTTTCTCGTTTATGTCCGTCACAGACAATCGAAGTTGGACAAAAACCCCTAAATCCCCTGTTCTCAGCCCTGGATGGAGGACAAATTTCTGGATCCTTGTAATACACAGGTGAAGTCAGCACATTTTCTGGAAAACGGAATCTATTCTGTGTATTTCTTCTTCCTCCATCAAACGTTTGTTAATCCGGTAGAGAAAAGGAACATCAGAGGTTAATATGATTACTATCTGAGGTAAGGAAAACCTTATCTTCATATCCGTCCGTTCATTCAGTAGGAGATCAGCTGTTAACTTGTCTAGAATTACTGTTATTATTCTTGTGGTAACTACACAGACACAAGATCGCACAGCAATCAACAGGAAATCAGTTTAATCGATAACCAGGACAAACTGTGATCATAGTCGATTACACAGAAAATAGATATCGGTTTTACGTGGTGTTAATTTTAAAAAAATGAATAAATAAAAATAATGTTATAACTTTATAAACAGAAAAGGTTGTAAAATATTTATTACCTACAAAGTTCAACCTCTAAAAAAACATTTTTCTAACCGATAACCGAAGTAGACTTCACCGGGCAGAAAAGGAAGGGAAGAAGAAGTACAAACAGCGGATACCTGTTGGAAAAATCAGTAGGATAATTTGATCTACGTGAAGGAAGACCCTGGATATACTGTTATCGATCTGGATCTGTGTGTAGGAGATACACCGGAAAACCTACTCAACGCTCTGGTAACTAATATTTGTCGACATTAATAGTTTTTTTCATGCATTCTCTGATATTAATTAATAACAGTTATTCTAATAAAGTTCATCGAAATGAAATAAGGGGCCGATAATCCATTGGTGGACTATCAGACAGGTGTGGTAGAGGTACTGTGGTCTCGTGGGGACCGGCTCTGCTCGGTGTACCTCCCTGGTTTGCTCTCTTCTTCCTCATTCTCTGCAGATCGATAGCACAAATTTCCTCCCATGAGACCGATATCTTACTTTATCACGGTCTGGGGGTAACTCTGCACTCTGCTGGTCACCTACCAGACATCACCTTTCTGCCCCTCTACCTCACTGCTGTCACGTGACCTTAGACCTCTACAGTAAGGGAAGGGGACAGAGAAGAATAAATAAATATTTAATTTATTAATAAAAATAATTTTAATAATTTAATTTTTTTAGAAAAATAAATAAATATATAAACACGATGTTAAAATATCGATGATAATGGCACAGAAGTCTGTCTGGACCCTTCACTGTAAAGTAACTGAGAAGGTGAAGAAACAAATTTTCACCTGAAGTGAGAACAGAAAAGCAGGTGGCGGACAACATAAGGGATACAATCCCAGGTCATCTGGAACATAACCAGGAGAGCGAGAGAGGAAGAGGCAGAGAAGAGGGAAGATGAAGGAAAGAGAGATGGATCAACACTCTCTCTCTCTCTCTCTCTCTCTCTCTCTCTCTCTCTCCTCTCTCTCTCTCTCTTCTCTCTCTCTCTCTCTCTCTCTGTAGCCCTTCTACCTGCGCTATATCCGATAGTAGACGCTGGCTGTGGTTTGTTGGTGTACCGAAAGATGAGAAGAGATGTACGGTTGTATCTGTAACCACATTTCACATCACCTGATCCTTCGATTTCCTTTGTCTGAGATTTGAAGGAAGCTCCGTCTTCATCTCCTCTGGTAAAATGGACACAGGTTAGGGTCATAGTTTTGTAAGTAAATACGTCTTTCCGTCGGTTTTACTGTACATTTTTTTACTGGTTTCAAACAAATTTAGACCATGATAGAAAAATACATTTACCATTCCACGGTATCTGTTAGTGAATGATAACAAGTCTGAGGAATACGGGATACAGACAATGAACAATTCACAGGAGAGTGAGGAATCGTTTGTCAAAATATTAGATAACTAACCGAGTCTATTATTAATGGTTCATTCTAAAACAAGACTAAAACCGAGTCTTCGAATTCGGAAGACATGAGCTAAACTGGGCCAAGATCATCTTACAATTGAACTAATTTTGGGTGAAACTGATTTTTGAAAGGTAACCTGGTTCAAAACTGTTTAGAATTCTATTTCTTGTTCATTTGCAAAATATTTATGTTGACTGACTGTCGTAAGGTTTCAGTAATCAGAGTAATATTACTCCCCTAACTATTATTCTACCAGTAAATAGAATCTCGTTTAATGACAGTAAAATAAAAACATTCCATTCATAAAAATATTTACTTTTTACTTTTGCTATTCTTTATAATTATTGGTATTAAATGTATTATTCATCTTTGATATTTTACATTTTGAGAAAAATCAAAAATTCCTCAAATATTTATTGAATTTAGTGGAATTGTGTTTGATATGGGGGGAGAGAGAGAGAGAGAGAGAGAGAGCGAGAGAGAGAGAGAGAGAGAGAGAGAGAGAGAGGAGAGAGAGAGAGATGAGGTCTGTTATCTTCCTGAATTATTTTAACCTACATATATCACGTATCCTTCAATATTTTATTTGAATCAGTCTTCGTCATATTTTCCAAATTCACAGATTCATTTCTCTACTTCATCCCGAACATCATCAACAGCACTGCACTGAACCATTTGGTCATCAGGTAGAAGAAAAGATTAGCTGAAGTGTACTGAATTTCAGTAACAAGGTGCCAACCTGCTGTAAAAGGTGATATGTAGCAGTAGATCTGACTCTAAAAAAGTTATCTACACCATTCCTGTGAGTAGGACGGGTGGACAGGAAAAGAGGAATAGACAGACATAGAAAGAAAAGGTGATATAGATGGATGGATTCAGATGGGAAGAGTGAAAGACAGAGAAAGAGAGAAGGCGTGAGAAAGAAATAGAGATAGAGAAAGAGAGATAGAGAAAGAGAAATCAGAGAGATTGAGATGGAGAGATAGTTGGAGTGCGATGGACAGAGATAAAGAAGTAAAAAAAACCTAAAATTGAGAGATGAAGAGGTTTGCGACAGGGAAATAGACAGATAGATATATAGATAAAAACTTGAGAAAAGAAAGAGGGAGAGAGATGGAAAGCGAAGAAGAAATAGAGAGTGGGAGAAATATGGAGAGAGGGCTGTTAGATATTTTAAATTTGGTATGAAATGTATTTTAAGCTAAGGAGAAAAACAACAAGAAAAGATGTAGGCAAGATAATAATAATAATAAATAATAATAATAATAATAATAATAATAATAATTAATAATAAAATAATAATAATAATAATAATCGTGAATATCAGAATACGAGTAAGTAAATATCTACATATAGGCAACCGCCCATACTCCGTTCACCTGTCATGTATACAAGAGACGTTTGGACGATCAGATCACCTGGAGAAAGAAGTAGTAACAGGTGAAGAATAATTCACAGGTCACCGCCGCTATAAACTTTTAATGTACATGAAATGGAGTCTGGTAAAGGAATAAGTGAAACGGTTATGACGGACGATCCATCGATCGGTGACTCGAAGATCGACGGTAAACAAGACTGGATTTCCAATGGAAGGTAACTGAGACCTCAGTTTATGTTGATGCTTAATGATTGTTTATTTTTGTGTGATCGACGGACAAAAATTTCAGATGTGAATCAGGTATGAAGGGATCGTGATGAAGCAGCGAGAGACCTGCTACATCGTCTGACAGCCATCAGTCAGGTAAAGAACTGCGCTCTCTCTCTCTCTCTCTCTTCTCTCTCTCTGTTCTCTCTCCTCTCTCTCTCTCTCTTTCTCTCCCTCTGTGCCTCACTCTGTCCGTCTCTCTCACTTTTTCATGCACTCTCTCTCTTTCACACACACACACACACACACCACACACGTCCTCACAACAATTGTTATTATTGATGGTTTCACCTTACCTGATATTTTGTAAATATTTTCAGTCGTTGCTTTCTTAGACTAATATGAAAATGTGATTTCCACACATTATATTCTTCTTTACCAGTGAGATTTAGTTTTTTAAATGTTCTCGATTGATCCATATTTATATCTCAAATTATGTTAATATTTAGTACTAAAGATGATTTATTTTATCTTTTAAATAATAAAAAAGAATCTAACGCTTTATTTCAGATGAGAAACCGCTAAATATTTAGTAATTACTCAGCTAAATGTAATTCCTTTTCCTGTTTATCAGAGATCGAAGGTAAGAGATCCAGAATAGTTACAGATACCAGCAATTCAATTGTCTGGACAATGGACGGTCAATAAAGAGATTTTCCAGGTAAATCCGCCGCAATTCCAGGTATTAATTACTTACTCTTTTGTAGGTTTGTCAATTACGTTACGTTGTTAATCCTGTCCTCACACAGTCAGCGAAATTATAGAGGAAAGAAAAATGGACAGAATAACAAAAGGTTACAGAAGCAGAGGACAGGGGCTAATATTATCGTCTGCTTTACTCTCGTTACCTGGGAAGATCCGATTATTTAGAACCAGACAAAGAAATCTACACAACCGGGTGTGAAATCAACAGCAGACACGTGACAGCGGTTAGCGGTCGATAGGAGAATTAAAGTAACTCCGCAGTCAGCGGCTGTCGGGTCGATTGATGTCTGCTGTCGCTCTACATTCCATGTCGTCTGCACTTCTCCAGTTCCTGCTTCTATCCTCTATTTTCAGTGTCTACTTTCACTGTCTTCATGGACACCTGAATTAGCAAGTTAAACAAACCGATTATCCCAGATTATATGTCTTGGGTTATACCTTATAAGGGTAATGAAGCCTACACAGCAGTGATGTTACTAAATATAGCACTCACCGACAGGGGAGTAGACGGACAGACGGACAGATGCTGAGGCGGTGAGGCTTTTACGACCTGAGGACGCTGAGCTCCTTTACCATTCAGCCATTTATCATTTACTGAACGTTTTGTTTTTACTTCCCCGTATTAAATGACAAAGTAAAAATAGGAGCCAAGAATACTTTTTAAAGGTATTTAGTGATGCTGTTACTTGAAAATGTTCATGAAAAGCGGTTCGGACGCCTAACTGCCGCCTGAAACTGGTTAACTTTGAATATCAGCGACACCTTTGGATAGTTGGATAGCAAGAAAACTGATCAAAATAGCTAATGTGTTCAACACAGGGTTATCTGCCCTTGGGCTTCACTTCACCGGTAATAAGACAAAAGCGAAAGCCATCCAGGATAAGTGGATGAGGAAGGGAAATTGCATAATCTTTATCCGATTTTATGAAGGTGAAAGATACTTCAGAGACTCTGAATATTCAAATACACACAGAATCTTACCCCGTATTTGTGGTAGTACACTATTCAAATAACCAAATTAACTTCAAAATTATGGTCTAACCTATTAATTCTTGGATTTGTTTTTTTTTTTATTTTCTTCCAATGATCGGGTCCCTGCCTTTGTCTGACAGGTGTCCCTTGTTTTATTTAATTAGATGTCGGCTCTGTTCGGCTGCTTACATCGGCCGAGCAATTCGACATGAGAGAGAAAGCTATAGTTTGCTTTGGCGCAGGGAGACCACTCGGCCCCTCTTTTCCCGTTTGCTTCGAATTCTGGGCATAATATGTTTTGGATGACGGCCAGGACTTCTGCAGACTATGAACTTAAATTACTGAATCTTTGTTTATTTAAAGATTAAAATCTCTCTAAAACGGACAGACAAATCTGTTCATTACTCACGTAGTTGCTCTCGAAGCTGGGGAGAATTATCATCTGTTCTCAGCTGGAGATTTATTTTGTCGACGATAAAGAATATTTATTCCAAACTTTCAGTCTCATCATTTATTTCCGCTATACTTCCTTTATTCTGGGTCTTTATTAATATTTTTGTTCGCCATAGAGCTGCTGCCGTCAGGTCCTGGACACAAACCAGGAAACTGCGTTCGCTGACGGTGGGTGGTCCGATACTAAATACGGATTATCTCTGGACAGCCAGAAGAGCTGGTAAGGATAAAGTAGCAGCTACAAATCATCAAACAGTAACCCTACCGGGTGATACTTTTTCCCAAAAATTGGTTGATAATCTATGAGATTCTAATTTAACTTTTTTTTAATTTTTAAATAAAATAATTTTAAATTTTTATGTCGTTATTTTCATTGCTCGAAATGTAATATTCAAGTTCCCAATCGCCAGCAATTTTTAAATTCTTTTCTAATTTACAAAAATATATAATTTAAATAAAAACAGTAGTAAATAATATTTATATTTCGTTCTTATCTATTGACTGCTGAATTAAAAACAAAAATTCAAGAACTTAATGTGAGATTTGTAGCAGACCTACTCTTCATCTTGTACATCCAGGTGAAAATCAATAACAAATGTAGATATTCCAAAACGTTTTGTTGCGCAAGCACGAACGCCCTCACGCGCGCGCATACACACACACCCCCACACACATATATATATATACATAAATCTAGGTTCCCTTCTTATAAATTAGAATATTGTGTCATATCGGCTGTTACAAAACAAACAAGCTGGTGTACAATGTTATTCCTCTTATTCTTTTAGTATACTTATTTATTTCTATTGTTTTCGATTGAACAATTCGAAGACACACTTCATAAAAGATGAACTTCTGTTGTTTGATGTAATGTGTCAATTAACAACAATAGCTACTCCAGTCATTTGCTCAGCATTAATGTTCAGTTTTATATATTTATATATGTACTATTTATTAGAAATCCCAGTAGAAAAAAATTAATATTTTACTTAACAGTTTTGGAAATTTCAATCGATGTTCTGGTTCTAATTAACATTAATGAAACATTTAATAATTCGTGTACTTATCCGATTAAGCTGAAACAGTTAGGTATAATGACAACTTTTTTTTAATGGAAAAAAAAACTTTAAAGAGTCATATTCATGTTTATTTGGTACTTTATCTATCTACTCGATTACATTTGTTAAAGCTACATCGGAAGTACACGTGATAATAATTTATTCAGTCGTTGGTTTTCTTCTGATCTTCAGTCACCGACATGAAGTAAAACCATTAATAATAATAATTATTATTGTTGTATGTTATTCAAGCGTCCGGTTGATTTTGATGTGCAGATGTTTTCAGCTCCTTTTACACCGATGAGATAAAGGAAAGATTTGCTCAAATATCTGGTGCATGTTGTTGTTGTTTTCACCCGAACGTTGTCCTGAAAACGGAAAACAGTATAAAACCGGGGATGTTCTGCTGGTGTTGATTGTGCTGCAGGGGTCCTCTGACGGTTATCCGTGCAGGTAAAGCTAAACTACGTACACACCGTCTTGGTGTATTTCCATCATAAGGCCCTGAACTGAAGATCTAAGTGAAGCTTGAGATTTTCCTGGTAAGGAGTTTGAGCTCCAAGTTCACGCTGTCACCTTTCTGAAATGTATCGTGTATAGAGCCGATTTGTGGCCGATAATGTTTCTTTCTCTTTGTTGTATGGGTGAGAGCCGGTTGGCTGCTTCGAGTAAATTTGGAATGATTAAAGCCAATTAAGCTAATTTTCGTTAACAAATATATACATCGATGATATTATCTCTAAATTACTCATCACTTTAAAGAATACGTCATATATGAGGTTAACCAAGAAATATAAATAAAGTAAATTAAAATAAAAGTTTAGAGAGAGAGAGAGAGAGAGAGAGAGAGAGAGAGAGAGAGAGAGAGAGAGAGAGAGAGAGAGAGAGAGAGAGAGAGAGAGAGAGAGAGAGAGAACTTAGTGAATACTTAGCTACAGTTCTAAACAATAATGTAAAAATTGGATCACCTTTTAAAACAAGGCGTCACTAACAGTGTGGATTGAGGGAATTATGGATGGTCCCTATCGATAATATAAGACGGTCGGTGTTTCGTTCATTAGGTATGGAAAGACCTGTTAGAAATAGCCAATAACTTCGGAAAAAAATTATTATTTTTTGTGATTAAAATCTCAAACTCAAAGAAAAAACCAATAAAGTTAAACATCAGTGTTCGTATTTTCATGAATATTTTTTGTTCAGTCCAGATCAATTAAAAGACAGAAATAATCTTTAAATTCAAAAGTCTATTGTCTCCATTCAGTCATTAATTCGCATGTATCACTCTGCCACTTTACTGTAAATTATTATTTTTACGGTTCTCGTATTTGTCTTTAGTAATATGTCCAGATTTTATAGTTTCAGCCGTTAATTCCTTTTCATTGGCAAAATGAAATGGAATTTTCATGTAAATAAAGTTCTTAGCGATTGAAAAATTAAAATTATATTTTAAAAGGTCCCACAAGGGCAGATAACTAAGCAAATAATTTTAAGTCAATAGCCATCTGGACCATTTTATAATTTTTGTTCGCTGCCCTACAGATCATCAGTTTGTCGCATTTTACAGTCACTGTGATTCAGGAAGCGCAGCCTCTCCTATAGTAACATCCGATCGCTCATAAGAACAGCAACGACATGTATTCTAATATTTAAATCTTGATTTTATAGATTATTTGTTCTTGAAAAAGATATAAACACTTGTTAAAAAAGCTATTATTTCGATCAGATTTTTAAACATTCCATAGTTTCTATATAATGATATTATAAATTATTAATAATGATTAAAATAAAAACATTAGCTCTGGTGCAAATTTCGTCAGGAATGGTAGACAGACTATTAAAAGAGAAAGCAGATACTGGCCACAAAAGAGAAGAAAAATGAATAACTATATCGATAAATACTGGATGCTGAAAAGATCAATCCAAATATTAAAGATTTCTATTTTACTTTTTACTTTTACATTCCATTTAAACTCTGCAAATTCTATTTTTCACATGGGGAGGGAAAGTCAGATCTGCTGCCTAAGTAGGTTCTAGAAAAGCAATTTGATAAAAATATTCAACTGGCTTTGGGAAGACGAGTCTGAGAAATAGAGAGTTACAAAAACTAATTACATGGTGGTTAAATAGTTTTGAATTTTAAAAATTCTAATAGAATATAAAAACGGAATTTTTGTTCCATATTTTCTCTGAATTGTCAGATTTCTTTTACCGAATTAAAAAATTAAAAGTCAGCCTCTTCAAGTCCACACCCGAGAAATAGAATATCAGATAAAAGACTTATTCCTGATTTAAGGACAACATGAACTCCGCTTTATTAGACTTGGTTTCGTAACGATCTGTTAGGTAGAAATCGGCTAATTTCACCTTCAATACGGAAGTTGGTAAAGGTTCCCCTGTGACCCTCAGCTCTGATCTTCCTCATTCGAAACTTCAAGTTTTAAACTTTGACATAAAATACAATAATTTTGTGATTATCGCTATTTCTTCTCTTTATAAATTCTTAACAGACTTAGACTATGTTCATTTCTCTTGTTTCAATAAAATCCATCTCACGAATTTTATCTGTGAAAAGACAAGAACAAAAACCTAAATAATTTCGCCAAAATAACAGGTTCAAATTAACGGAATTAGATTAATTTTCTTACTGCGAACTGAAATGTTTTTAGTAATTTTGAATGTCTCCTCTCCTCCTCCTCCTCCTCCTCCTTCTTATTCTTCTTCTTCTTCTTCTTCTTCTTCTTCTTATTATTATTATTATTATTATTATTATTATATTATTATTATTATTATTATTATTATTATTATTATATTATTATTATTATTATTATTATTATTATTATTATTATTATTATTATTATTATTGATTATTAATTTTTAACAAAATGAGGTAAATATACCACAAACCATAACCTGAAGTAGATGAATACTTGTCAGGTTATTGACAAGTTGTCCAGACGATGGGGCGAAGTCTCATCGATTTTGGCGACAGCAGTGAACAAAGCAGATGAGCCATAGATGGTCGATAGATAGACGGAGTGAATAGATTAATATATCACTCTTCCTCCCCTCTCACCCACTCTTTGGAAATTGTTACAGATTTACCTCTGACAGAAATGTTTTCTGTGCTAAGCGGCAAGCAAACGCAAATATTAATAAATTAGTTTAATAAAAGGTTCAGAATTGACTTTTCAAAAGACTTTTTTAGAAATTGATTCATATCGATTTTTGCTTTTATTTTCTTTATTAAGTTTTTTGGCATAAAAAATGATGTATTTTAAAATCTGAACAAATATTATATAAAAGGGAATAAATGTAGAAAACTTACTACGAGTTAATCTTTGGTACCAGGCAGATATGCACTTATGGCATGTTTATTCTTTAACGTACAAAATCTATGAATAATTAACGAAGTATTCATCCGATCTATTAAACTAAACCAAATCTACAAGTTTGTTATCCTTTAACTTGTTTAAAGAGGCAATAAAAATGGTATTCGCTTCGAAAGAGAATTTGAACAAAGAAACAGTAATAATAATAATCCACTAATCGCGAATTTTCAATATTTACTTACTTTAGTTAGTTTTAGGTAGAATGTAAAATAATACTAACACGTGCTTATTTACAGGCTGGAAAATTTCATTCTCGTGACTAACTATTTCTATCTATTTACACTGTTACGTACAACCCGGAAGTCTGTGGCACATTTACATTTTCCGGTATTTCCGTTATACATATCAATTAATACATTTTACTGTGGACTTAAGCTTAATGAACCTTCCTTTCCTTTACACAGTTCTGGTTCATTACATTAATAATGTACTTGGTACAGAAACAGGCCATCCCAGTAATTGGTACACAATATAAATGATCAGGGAGATCAGACTCCGAGCTAAAATCAGGTGGTACTGCATTAATCTCCGCTCAGATCGGTCGATATTTCGCCAGGGAAAGGGATTCGTTGACAGATATTCAAGGGAAAATAAGGATCATGTTTAATAATTTTCCATGTATCCACACATAAGAGAGAGAGAGAGAGAGAGAGGGGGGGGAGACCCCGGCCGAGGAGAACCAACCAAAGAAGTCCCCGCAGAACCACAGACGTCGTCTCCAGATATCAGTTTTCCCCAGTAACAGAAGCTCCATCATCCACACGGCCCCTATTTCCAGTCGCAGGTGGCAGCTGGTGCTGCAGAGGCCACACTAACTGGCCCATGGTACAGATTGTCGCCATTTTAAAGCTGTAGGTCATATATTTGCCTCTTTCCGTTCGTTTGGACCACCATCTTTCCTCCCTTGATGTTCCATTTAACGAAATAGTTGATGATTTACGAATAAGTTGACAATTCTTTCATCAGCCTGGGGATATTGTCATCAGTCGCTGCAGCCGCACTAACTTTATTAGTAATCATTAAGTGTCTATGGTGACTGTATCCTCTGTCTGTTCTGCATCAGTTCGCTCATCGACGGCAGAACTGAGGACATCTTTTAAGGTGAAAACGATAAATTTCAACTTTTTCCTCATCATGAATTTTCAATAAACAGTTGAAATTTTTAAACTGCTTCACTTCTACCATTTTCTTTACTTTTCTCAGTTAACAAAAACATTTACATTTTGAATATTGGCGGCCGTCTCTTTCTCCAGCATTTCTAATTGTTCTATGGAAATGTTTTGAGCATTTAAAAAGACTTTTACAATTATTTCTATAACTGGATCTTTTACCTTTCTTTATGTAACTTTTATTTTGAAATATCACTGATATTCTGGATCATCTGGATGAAATAAAGGGATCCTTTGTCGATATTGAGTCACATTATTTTCACTTTCCTTCACCATTAGTCAGATCCAGAAGAACTGTCATCCGGTTATTTTCATTATTCTATTTATTATAACTCGTGTAATGTCCGAGTTCCAATCTTCTCTGTTTCAACCCATTGATGCCTCACACCTGCCGATGATATATACGTTTTTTTATAGAACTTTGTATCTATTAGTCAATGGCTCCAAAGTTTCTACTTTTTTATAAGATTTGTGTCATAAATAAATGCAAATAATTAATATTACCTTTGTACAACCAAAAATTGTTAATATTTAAAATGTGTTGTGATGGGGCTCATCCCTCCCTTCGGGAATGTTACCCTCTTCGATTTTCCGATTTATATCAGGGTCGTTACAATCCTGATAATCAGTTGTTGATGTTTCGTTTTTTTTTTTTTAAATAAAGTATTAAATTGTACTGTTTATTTCAGTTTTACTGTTAGGGCTCCCCTAATCTATTATACCTGTGGCCAGGGTTACTACGATCAACTTTACTTTCACTTCCGTCATATCTTCCTTTGTGGTTACTAGATCTACCATCTCACGACAGCTGCTATCTCTAGAACTTTATCCACACAAACAAACAAAGAATTGTCTGGCTAAATGTTTTCAAATTTATAAGGATAATATTTGTAAAATAAAATATATTTAAATAAATTTTAGCTGCCAAATTTAAAAAGAAACAATTAAAACTTTAAGTTACTGTGCTCTGAAATTTTACCTTTCACACGGCCGTCCGTTCTTCCTGACAGACAGCCACAGAGAAAGGTCTCTGTAGGAGAGGGAACGTGGACTCATCTACCGAAAGTACTGCGTGTCCTTTAGACGTTTATTTACTGGACTTTAGCTGTTCATAGTTTCACATTCTAATGGATCTGATCTTCTCTGACTTTTCCTATCTTTTCCTCTTCAAAGTTTGAGAAAAGTATATACACAGAGACAGACGATTATACACAGGACAGATACAGTAAGTCCCTGTTTTTGAAGTTACCATAACAAAATCCTAATCAGAGTGGAATATTTAATTTGCATTTAATGCTGATGATTAATTATGTTTGTTTACAGGAAAATATAACCTCTTTATTAACGTGAGATTGTTAAATATTAATTATGTCTGGTGAATCTTACGTTTGAGAAGACATCACTAAGGGAGATAAATCTAGTGGAAACAACTGGCGACATTTCTGCTAGTTGTCTGACCTTTAGCTATAATTTCATGAGACAACCGCTTCAATAGAATATTTCATCGCATCTTCAAGAATATACTTTTTACCATTTTGTTAATTTTGCATAGAGAATTTAATTTTAAAAAGTTAAGAATATCTTTTAATTCAATATATATTTCAACAATTTTTTAGTAATAAAGGTCGATAATTTTCATAAGATGCATATAAATGTTGACTGATCATTAAAAATTCCTCACGATTGTTTAATAATTTCCTTTATTCTGAGAAACATCCACAAATAAAGTCTCCTTCTGTCCCAGTGTCCCGCTTGTACTTGTCGACCTTTTAGTTAGAGTCGGATGTAAACTGAAACTGCTGAGAGGAATTTCAGCATTAAACTAATACCACACCTCCTACGGTTTCGTTAAATGATCCAGGTATTCTACTGTTCGGGTTGATGTCCTGTTTCAGAATTGGTAGCATCTGGTAGCTAGCCTTTGGTCTTGTGCTGCTATTATGAGTTCTTCAGTTTCTGATCTTAGCTCAGAGTTTCATAACCATTTGCTGGTTGATTCTTTTCTTGATCTTCGTCTGGTTTGTGTGTCGATTTAGGTTAGCATCAGTCCTCTTGTCCTGACTCTTTTCTTTTTCTACTAATTGAATAATTTTGATCTCTTGTTCTCATTTTCTTAGCTTTCTTCTTTCGTGATTAATTTCTCTCTTTAATCCGCTGACCACTGACTGCCTCTATTGGTTTCATTATACTCAGATAGTAAATGGTCTTTCCTCTGTTATGTTGGCATAATAATTTGGAAAAGGTCGTCTTTTTCTCTTACCTGGAAGTGTACACCTGATTTTTCTCTGTTGTGTTGTCTTACAGCCGATGCCAAGTTGTCTGAAACCGCATCTAGGAAGATACATGCACTGAAATTATTATGGATGGATTATTCGCTGTAATTTTAGCAGTTTTTCTGTTTCTATTAGCAAGTTGCTTGGATTTTTAGTCTCTGATGTCAAACAGTATGTCGTCATCACTGGTATGGTCTGACATTTGATGGACTCTGGTCCAGACGATGAATTCAGTTCACTTTTAGCGATGATTCTTTTTCTGCGGCTCTCTTTTTATTTATTTCTTTCATAGTCGCCTGCTGCATCCCATCTTCCTGCTCTAGCACTTGGGTGGTTCTATTCATAATCAATTCGCATATCACTTGTTTGGGTCAACTTTCTCTCTGCAGGATTTCTCTTTATCTGGTCCAAGCTGTCTTTATTGAAATATTTCCCTACCTGTAGTTGTTTGCCACCTTATAGTTTCACGTCGTCCATGCCGAGAAACTGGCTGTTTTCACCTTGTACTTTGTGTCAACACTTACTGTTGTTTATCGCTGTGCGGGGCCGGAGCCGAGCAGGGGTGGGGCGGCAACATCGAGTATACATGCCATTGCAATATCCCACTTTGATGCAGGTCGGACCCGTTGTCATCCCTTTGTAGTGACTAAATATCATTTTGTTTTCCAGAATGGGGAATAGTCCTCACGTATCTACTGATTTCCGTGTCCACGTGTGCGGCAAGCTTCTGGATATCTGTCGGTGGTTTATCCGGCCCCGCTCAGGTTTTTCTTTCCAGTTCTGCCGTCTCCTGGTATAATTACGTGTATTGGGATCTGGTCTTTGCCTTCATTTACTTCCTGGAATTCTTTTGGTCTGATGGCGATAGATTGTTTTTTAAAATATATTTTTATCTTCTCCCGTGATAATGGATAAGAGTCCTTCGTACTTGGGGCCAGGCAGGATTTTGGTCAGAATGTTTTCCCTTTCTGGCGCTTTTGACAGCACAATTAGTGGCTTACGTTAGCCATTTTACTTTCTATCCGCTTTAGCCCTTTTTCTAGCCGTCTTTCGACGTGTGTCTATAGAATGGCAGTTATTGGAACCACCTTTAAATCTCTACCAAAAACAAAATCGGAGGTGAAAATCGTGCAGAAGTAGAAATAGACACAAATGAATATTTCGAAATCTACTTTAGTTCATCGCCAACACAAGACAGCCGAACTCAGGCACAAACAAAATATCGAAAAATCCGAATACTCGGCTCTCCCTATATTTTACCTGGAAAAGGAAAAACAGGAAAATATGCAGAGTTGAGGAAATTATGCCCTTTGAAAGGGGGCTTCGGAAAGGTGATAAATAGTCCGGAATCTGACGTTTGAAATCCGAACAAATTAGTCGCTAGTATCTTGACGACATGTAAATGAAATTTCTGATTTAATTAATCTAAAGAAACGTGAACCATACGTTTTGACAGGTTTAAAGAGAATAATGTAGTTTGAAAGAGGCACACACACACACACACACAAAGAGCCGCGGTCTGAGTTATCTCTCCTGATCTTATCCTGGAAAAAAAATCACCTATCATTCGGAGATTAACTTGATACAGACTTTGTCATATTTCCCAATTCACAGACTCATTCTTTGCTTCCTTCCTTACATCATCAACAACTCCGTTCTAAACTGTTTGGTCATCAGTTAGAAGAAAAAATTAGCTGAATTCTTTAAGTACAGTAACAAGGTGCCTGCTGTAACGGGTAATATCTACCTAAATTTAAGCCATTTTTAAAAATGTATATTTACCAATCATCAGAACAATATTCGGAGATGTTGTGATGATGAAGAATGTTTTGAGAGCAAGGATCAGCTGCAGATTCCTGCGGGCCTGTATCTGACTTCTACTAACAACAGATCGAGAACTCCTCCATATCAAAGGTATATTTTCTCCACAGCCTCCCAGCTTATACAAAATGGCGATGTTACTTGTAATTATAATAATGAAAGGAATGTAGACCACAAATGATGAAGTTACCGAATGCCAGTGATAAATGTAAAAAATATGATATTGTCTGATATCAATATTTCACAATTAAAAATCATCGCATTTGTACCGTTGTAATTTAAATAATATTTTCTTCCAAAGTCAATCAAAATATGAAAATTTAGACAAAACTAAAAATCACAGAATGAAGATAACGAGGAAGATGGGCATCCTGGACGACTCCTGGGTCCAGGTATCCAGAGGTCTGAACACAGACCGAAGTCTCTCCAGTGTGATGACGATCAGGATCCACGGAGATATCGTTGCAGTACTGTATATCATTATGTAGTAATACTTTACAAACAACAGGACTGTATCAGAATATCACTATCTTGTATATATTCAACATCCATTTTTCCTCAGAGCCCAGGTAGAGGTAGAATAGATCGATAACAGAGAGCGAGATGAGCTCAGGTCCCAGACTGATGTGTCTCAGAGATTTCCTACTCTACACCGATATTGACAGAATATTTCCGATCGTCTCCAGGGAGACTACCACATGAAAACAGTATTTCCAGATAAGGAAAACTATTCCCTTTATCTCTGTCCAATCTGTATTAACAAGGATGGTCAGGTTCTCCATCTTTCTCCAAACTTTCTTTTAATACTACTGTGATAGTGGAGGAATAACACCTTTTGAAGATCAATTTAACGATTTTGACCATTAAAACCCGGGTGATTTCGGCAAAAATCTTCCATTGCTCTTATAAACTGAACATCAGATGTTTGATGCTGCCAGTGATCTCAGCATCAGCAGCTGAAATTTAAGAGCAGAAATAAAATCAGACGATTCTCATGCATTCATTCTGTGCTTATATTGCAGTAAAATATTTACTGGAGTTTCGAGAGAATACCTCCGAGAGCCAGGATAATCGTTACTAATCGGCGGATAGCAGCTGCTTCCAGAGTTTATCTTTGTATCAACGTCCGGCCGGTAAACAAACGTAGTCCGAACTCCGGATTTTCAAGGGTTAATAACAACAGAAAATATTCCTCGCTCCATCAGCTGATCGGCTCTGAACCGAGACGTCTACCCTGCTCCAGTAACCGACAGAATCGTGTGTCGTCCAGGTGAGTAACTGGTTCATCTCCTCGTTAGGAAATAATCCACTCATCATCTCGGTTAACACCTTTAGTTTTCCTTTTGTCGGGAAAAATATTGAATTTATTTACTCGTTTCGTTAGTCGCGAGAGAAACAGAGGGCGTCTGAGGTGTAATAAGGGAGTGACCCGTAATAGACTCCCTACCTTGACGGTCTGAGTTCAAACACCTATCGGTTTGGAGGGCCCTCTTTCTTTTCTCCAGGAAGCCGAGGGGTTTTCACTTGTAAACTGGGACATACTCCCACCTTTATAAATTATGAGCTCCATTAACGACCCCTGATAACCCTGTGATGAACACATTATCTATGTAGATCAGTTTTCTTGCTATCCAACTATTCAAAGGTGTCGCTGATATTTCAAGTTAACCACTTTCAGGCGGCAGTTAGGCGTCCGAACCGCTTTTCACGAACATTTTCAAGTCACAGCATCACTAAATACCTTTAAAAAGTATTCTTGGCTCCAATTATTACTTTGTCATTTAATACGGGGAAGTAAATTCAAAACGTTCTGTAAATGATAAATGGCTGAATGGTAAAGGAGCACAGCGTCCTCAGGTCGTAAAATCCTCACCGCCTCAGCATCTGTCCGTCTGTCCGTCTACTCCCCTCTCGGTGAGTGCTATATTTAGTAACATCAGTGCTGCTAGGTCTCGTGTAAGCTTCATTACCCTTATGAGGTATAACCCAAGATACATTATCTGGGATAATCGGCTTGTTTAACTTGTTAATTCAAGTGTCCGTGAAGATAGTGAAAGTAGACAATGAAAATAGAGGATAGAAGCAGGAACTGGAGAAGTGGAGACTACATGGGATGTAGAACGACAGCAGACATCAATCAACCCGACAGCCGCTGACTGCGGTGTTACTTTAGTTCTCCTATCGACCGCTAAGCGCCTGGTCACGTGTCTGCTGTTGATTTCAAACCCGGTTGTGTAGATTTCTTTGTCTGGTTCTAAATAATCGGATCTTCCCAGGTAACGAGAGTAAAGCAGACGAAAATATTAGCCCTGTCCTCTGCTTCTGTAACCTTTTGTTATTCTGTCCATTTTTCTTTCCTCTATAATTTCCTGGCTGTGTGAAGACAGGATTAACAAACGTAACGCAATTGACAAACCTACCAAAGAGTAAGTAATTAATTAATACCTGGAATTGCGGCGGGTTACCTGGAAAAATCTCTTTATGACCGTCCATTGTCCAGACATTGAATTGCTGGTATCTGTAACTATTCTGGATCTCTTACCTTTGATATCTGATAAACATGAAAAGGAATTACATTCAGCTGAGCAATTACTAAATATTTTGCGGTTTCTCATCTGAAATAAAGCGTTAGATTCTTTTTTATTATTTTTAAAGATAAAATAAATCATCTTTAGTACTAAAGATTCATATAATTTGAGGTATAAATATGGATCAATGGAGAACATTTCAAAAACTAAATCTCACTGGTAAAGAAGAATATAATGTGGGAAATTACATTTTCATATTTAGTCTAAGAAAACATCGACTGTCAAATATTTACAGAATATCATTTAAGGTGACACCGTCAATAATAACAATTCTTGTGAGTACCTCTCTCTCTCTCTCTGTGTGTGTGTGTGTGTGTGTGTTGTGAAAGAGAGAGAGAGAGGAGAAAGCGAGAGAGAGAGAGAGCGCAGTTCATTATTTGACTGATGGTTGTCAGACGATGTAGCTGGTCTCTCGCTGCTTCATCACGATCTCTTCATACCTGATTCACATCTGAGATTTTTGTCCGTCGATCACACAAAAATAAACAATCATTAAGCATCAACATAAACTGAGGTCTCAGTTACCTTCCATTGGAAATCCAGTCTTGTTTACCGTCGATCTTCGAGTCACCGATCGATGGATCGTCATAACCGTTTCACTTATTCCTTTACCAGACTCCTTTCCATGCACATAAAAGGTTTATAGCTGCGCTGACCTTTGGATTATTCTTCACCTGTTACTTCTTTCTCCAGGTGATCTGATCGTCCAAACGCTTCTTGTATACATGACAGGAGAACGGCGTATGGAAGGTATCCTAGATGTAAATATTTACTCGTGTTCTGATATCTACAATATTATTATTATTATTATTATTATTATTATTATTCTTATTATTATTATTATTATTATTATTATTATATTATTATTATTATTATTATTATTATTATTATTATTATTATCTTGCCTACATCTTTTCTTGTGTTTCTCCTTAGCTTAAAATACATTCACACCAAATTTAAAATATCTACAGCCCTCTCTCCATATTTCTCCCACTCTCTATTCTTCTTCGCTTTCCATCTCTCTCCCTCTTTGTTTCTCAAGTTTTTATCTATATATCTATCTGTCTATTTCCCTGTCCCAAACCTCTTCATCTCTCAATTTTAGGGTTTTTTACTTTCTTTATCTCTATCTATCGCACTCCAACTATCTCTCCATCTCAATCTCTCTGATTTCTCTTTTCTCTATTTCTCTATCTCCATTTCTTTCTCACGCCTTCTCTCTTTCTCTGTCTTTCACTCTTCCCATCTGAATCCATCCATCTATATCACCTTTACTTTCTATGTCTGTCTATTCCTCTTTTCCTGTCCACCCGTCCTACTCACAGGAATGGTGTAGATAACTTTTTTAAAGTCAGATCTACTGCTACATATCACCTTTTACAGCAGGTTGGCACCTTGTTACTGAAATTCAGTACACTTCAGCTAATCTTTTCTTCTACCTGATGACCAAATGGTTCAGTGCAGAGCTGTTGATGATGATGTCGGGATGAAGTAGAGAGAAATGAATCTGTGAATTAGGAAATATGACGAAGACTGATTCAAATAAAATATTGAAGGATACGTGATTTATGTAGGTAAATAATTCAGGAAGGATACAGACCTCCCTCTCTCTCTCTTCTCTCTCTCTCTCTCTCTCTCTCTCTCCTCTCTATCTCTCTCC
>JACATO010000394.1:0-20369 GCA_018389105.1 Nautilus pompilius | reverse complement strand
TGCTGCACGAGCCCTCCTTCTTCCTCTTAATCCGAGAAATCTGTGTACCTTCTGAAGTTCCAAACACGATGTTTTTGTCATAATATATCCATAATGACACACACTGAACGTATGGAAACATCTGTACTTGCGTCACCCCGTCTTTTTTTTTATAATGAAAAAGACCTTTTAAAATCCTCAGATCGGCTTCATGTCGAAGTGAGCAGGCAACCCCTAACCTCTTTTCACCTTTCTTCATTGCCAAGGTTAAGTGCATCTGCCAACCAATATAATTTGTCCTCCTTGTTCTTCAGCTGAGAGCCAAGTTTGAGTCAGTGCCATCCAGCTCTTTTTAAAATTCTCTTAGCATTACTGCGCCATACGTCAACCACGTCCGCGCGATATGACGTCATACATTACACCCCTCGTACCGGACGTCAATCGGCTACAGGGGAGTACGGAATCGCCGAATGTCTCAGAACACGCCGGGGTTTGATCGATTCGTCGCTGGCACCGCCCACATCTTCTACCTCTGGGCCCTCGTCAGCTGTCGGCGGACCGCTGGGAGGACCTATCCAACACAAATCCGTGGAATGTCTTTGCTGTTAGAATTAGACCCGATTTTAAGAAAGAAAAAAAAAAATCTTTTTCATTTTTTTTCCCGAGGAGGTTGGGAAGGAACTGGGACTCTACAAAAGTTGTAGAATTCCCTGCCCATCTGACTTACTCATCATCACACCTCCTCAAAGAGCGAGGTTGTCATCATTTCTAGAAGATAAAGCGACGAAGTAAAGTCTCTGTTCCTGGTCCAGTGTCATCTTCATTTCTAACACCGGGAGAAAGGGAAAACTTTATTTTTCGTCGAACAGAACACGATTCTAGTTAACTGTGTTTCGACGAGAAAACAACAAAGAAAAGCTAAAGGTTATATAGAACTTTGGGTTTTCTTAGTTCCTTGTAATGCAGCACGTGTTCACGTCAAAGATGAATAATTAAACATTAAGTCGGTCCAACTTCGTATTACCCCCGCCCACTGACTCTAGAAGTAAAGTAAAGCATTTGTTCAAGATCATAAGAAGAAATCAAAAAGAACACGCGGAAACCGAAATTCCATCTCCAGGGTCCTATAACGCGAAAAACTCAAACTAGATGTTTTCGCTTCCAAAAACAATTTTATAGAGAAGTGGAAGTGAAGGAAAAAAAGGAAAACGAGCCCATAGCCATGAATTTTCCAGATTCCATCACACAGCCGTGGATAACGAGGCCACTTTTTTGCACAAGCACAGTCACTGCGATTGTCGAAACTAATTGAACATTCCGCCTTTTTATGTCAACTGCAACGTGTCAGTTGAAAGCGATTTCATAAAAGTCGAATTACAACGTTTGCAACTCTTCGTTTCTGCGTATCCTCGACTGGTTGGGGGGTTTTAGCAAGAAAAAAGGGAGAACAGCACATCAGTGAAACATTGAACTCTTCTGATCTTGGAGCATTTTTCTGAAGCCGTCCCTTTTATCCGCTTCTGCACAAACGTCGCTTGAAAGAAAATCAGTCGTCGGTTTAGTGTTAATCATCAAACATTACTGGCAGCCGCTGTCGATCGATGTAGTTTGATCATCTACTTCTTCATCCTCTCTCAGTAATGGCGACATCTCTCTCTGTACTGACATCATATCTCTCTCCATCTCTGTGTACTGACGTCATCTCTCTCTGTGTACTGACATCATATCTCTCTCCATCTCTCTGTACTGACGTCATCTCTCTCTGTGTACTGACATCATCTCTCTCTGTACTGACGTCATCTCTCTCTGTACTGACGTCATTTCACTCTGTACTGACGTAATCTCTCTCTCTGCACTGACGTCATCTCTCTCTATGTACTGATGTCTCTCTCTCTCTCTCTCTCTTCTCCTCTCTCTCTCTCCTCCCCTTCTCTCCTCTCCCTCTCTCTTTCTCCCCCCCTTTGAAAGAAGAAAACATCTACCACTAAAAAATTTCACACCATCGAGTCAAGTCTTCGGAAAAAATAAAACGTTGCCTTTACTAAAAAAGAAGAAAGATGAGGGTTTGGCTGTTGGGGAATTCGGCACGATGCGACTTCTCGTCGCCGAATGACCCTGAAAAGAAAACGTATAACAAAAAAGGCAAAAATAAAATTTAATTAGCACTTTTACTTGGGAAGGAAGCGAAATGATAAAACCAATCAAGGTTTGTTGTTTTTTTGTGTTTTGTTTTCTAATACATGAGAGATTTTGGGAATAAATAAAACGAACTTGTGAAAAGGGGCTTCTCTCACTTGATCCCTTTGATGCCGTTGCGTGTGCAACACCATAAATTCAGGAATAGCACCGTCTAACGTTTACCATAAATTCTTAAAAGAAAGGGATCAGTCGGGTAAGCTGCAAACTCTTGTTTTGTTTTTTTTAAAGATTTTGTGACGCCAATGAGGGCGCCACCAGGTAAAAGAGGATTAAAGCATCGGTCCTTCCTGCCATGTTGAGGTTCGAGAGGCCCGCGGCACGATGACGTCACGGGAGGTTGGAAGAAGAAGATGACGTCACCGCGGTGCCACACGATGTCGTCGTCTTTGACGGAACTGTCCTCCTCCACAAAAGAGGACCGGAAAGCGGAAGTCTCTCACTTGGAGGCCGGAAGTACTCGGCCGTTTTCCGTTCAACGGCTCCCATCGTTCGAGTTCGGCGTTCAGCAGTCTGTACAAAAACAGAAAGTCTCCCATTTTAGCCTAATAATAATAATAATAATAAAATAATAATAATAATAATAATAATAAATAATAATAATAATAATAATAATAATACTAACCCGCGAACGATAGATTCTGATTTTAAAAACAAACAACAACAACATTATTTCCAGGTTGGGGAGGGGACAAGAAAGGGGTTAGCGAGTAAAGTGAATTGTCGTTCACCGAGAAAATTCGCGGAAGTCAATGTTTTGACGAAGTTACCCCGAAGAACTGGGGACAGACCGACGACCCCGTCGGCACACATTTACTTGTCTCAGGCTATAAGTTTGCAAACAATTGGTTTAGCAATGGAGGAGTAGTCTTTTTTTTAAATAATCGAACAAAATGATACTTAGCCGCTTAATAATTTACAAGCTAAATGCCAGCAAAGTTAATGTTTCGCGTAAGAAAAGCTTCACGTAATTCGGTCATAAATCCACCGGGTCTTATTTACTTAGGTCGGAGTTTTAGACGTGGTCCGACCCAGCTCCATTGTACTGTTCGTGCTAGTGTCTCTGACCCTCGTTAGAGGTACATGTACAAACAAACCCACGGTCCACATGTGACGTATAGTATCAAACATGGTAAACGCTATGCGGAAGTGGCGCCCTTTTTCCTTCACGATAACCGAAAAGGAGACGTACGAATCGAGCTCTCCAGTCGGATTCTTAGATTTATTGTTTGGTCGCCAATTTAAAGCAGAGGCGGTTGTGGGGGGTGGGGTCGGTTTGAAAAAGAAACGAGAAGTAAGTAAATATTTCTAGAGTTCACTATTTTTCAAAATTAAAAAAAATAAAATTTTTTTTCCGTTTAATTTCTGAACATTGGACTTTATTTCCCAGTTAAACCGGGACCTTGAAGCCTGGGCTTTAATTAGAGACATAAAACCTGAACCATCGCGAGAGCCGGCGAGTTTCTTCCAATTTTGGATTGCATAAGAGTTCCTTATTTCAATTAACTTTCCGCCTCAGTGCTCTGCGAAATTCCGCAAGAACTAATCCCGATAGGATAGGATCGATAATCAACAAAATTCCTCTCCTAATCTCTCCCACCTCTTTCTCTTTCCGTCTTCTCTTTTTATTTGGCCGTTCATAACCGGGTCTAAGCTGACCAAGGAGCCTGGGTATTGGCGAACAAATCGACCGCGCGCCCCCTAAGTCCAGGAGGAATTGGTTTTTACGCGTTTGTGACTGCTTTCAGCGAGCCTCATTAGGGCATTGTTTTAGATTTCACTTCACAAATAGCTTCTTTCATCGCATCCAACAGATGCTGGACCGATGAAATTCGCCCCCCACCCCGACTCCCGTCGGTCTAAATTTAAAATTAAATGAAGACCAAAGGATTTGAGTTTTCTGCCAGCTTCTAGATATTTAAATAATAATAGATTTTAAACACAACACACACACACACACACATACACACACACACTCTCTCTCTCTCTGTATACTGACGTCATCTCTCAGTATATGGACGCCATCTCTCTCTCTGTATACTGACGTCATCTCTCAATATATGGGACGCCATCTCTCTCTCTCTCTGTATACTGACGTCATCTCTCAGTATATGAACGCCATATCTCTCTCTCTGTATACTGACGTCATCTCTCAGTATATGAACGCCATATCTCTCTCTCTGTATACTGACGTCATCTCTCAGTATATGGACGCCATATCTCTCTCTCTGTATACTGACGTCATCTCTCAATATATGGACGCCATCTCTCTCTCTCTCTGTATACTGACGTCATCTCTCAGTATATGAACGCCATATCTCTCTCTCTCTGTATACTGACGTCATCTCTCAATATATGGACGCCATCTCTCTCTCTCTCTCTGTATACTGACGTCATCTCTCAGTATATGAACGCCATATCTCTCTCTCTCTGTATACTGACGTCATCTCTCAGTATATGAACGCCATATCTCTCTCTCTGTATACTGACGTCATCTCTCAGTATATGGACGCCATATCTCTCTCTGTATACTGACGTCATCTCTCAATATATGGACGCCATCTCCTCTCTCTGTATACTGACGTCATCTCTCAGTATATGAACGCCATATCTCTCTCTCTCTGTATACTGACGTCATCTCTCAATATATGGACGCCATCTCTCTCTCTCTCTGTATACTGACGTCATCTCTCAGTATATGAACGCCATATCTCTCTCTCTGTATACTGACGTCATCTCTCAGTATATGAACGCCATATCTCTCTCTCTGTATACTGACGTCATCTCTCAGTATATGGACGCCATATCTCTCTCTCTCTGTATACTAACGTAATCTCGCAGTATATGGACGCCATCTCTCTCTCTCTGTATACTGACGTCATCTCTCAGTATATGGACGCCATATCTCTCTCTCTCTGTATACTGATGTCATCTCTCAGTATATGGACGCCATCTCTCTCTCTCTCTCTCTCAAAACAAAGGGGGGAGTTGTAATTGTCACCGCTAAACCGCCGGGAAATAGTTAAATGGAAACTCCACCAGGAGAACATGCCGGCGTATTCGGTGAATTATCCCGCTATTGTATATCTTAGCTTTCTTCTGTTTCAACGTTACACTGAGCGGCAAATAGGTTCGCGGAACCGGAAGTGACAGAATCAGAAAGCAGCGTCTGTTTGAACCCGAACTCTCTTAGGAGAGAGAGAGAGAGAGAGAGAGAGAGAGGAGAGAGAGAGAGAGAGAGAGAGAGAGAGAGAGACACGAGAGAGAGAGAGAGAGAGAGAGAGATACGTAAGAGAGAATGACGTCATTACACAGAGAGAGAGAGAATATTAACTTACCCAGTAACAAGAAATCCATAACCTCGGCCACGTTCTGCGGCTATTCCGAAGCCTAACTTGATACCAGGCTTGCGAAAAAGGCTTCCGAAATGTCATTGACGTCATCGCCGACGCCATCGCCGCAATCGGCGGACATTATCGTAACGAAGTACTTATTCGGAAAACAAACAGCCGAAGCAAGATGTGGGCGATTGCACAAACATCGATACCATGTGGGATTTCTGGAAGCTAGTTACCGATCTGTGTGCCTATGGGATAGAACCGGACGGTTTCTGCGTGGCTGCAGACATCCAAACCTGTTGTGGAATGTACGTCAGTCGGGAAACGCAATCCTGTTCCTGGGAGGGGTGGGAGATGGGGACAGTAGATTGCTATCATCGTACTCCAGTTTAACGAAGTCGCGTAGCCAATATTCGCTGATGAACGATTCGACTTCATGTCAGCGGTAAAAGGTTGTTGGCGCTCAGTTGTTTAAATTGTGGATGCCCATCACTTGCGTGAACAATTTCTCAACCATGGTGGCGCTGGCATCGTTTCTTCACGAGGAAAGAGAGGTTTTCGCGCGGACAACCCCGCAATTGGCCAATCTCCTTTTCTGCCGGGGGGGGGGGATACCTTATTTTGTGTTTAGCCGTCCATTTCCATCTTTAATATGATTGTGACAACGAGGAAACTACACCCGGTGTTTTATCTCTATACGGCTGCTTCCGTGCAAACAGAAAGAATATAGAGATTTCGCAAAGTTACCCGGAG
Organism: Nautilus pompilius; assembly: GCA_018389105.1. NCBI lineage: Eukaryota > Metazoa > Mollusca > Cephalopoda > Nautilida > Nautilidae > Nautilus > Nautilus pompilius. The sequence continues at coordinate 14,103 of JACATO010000394.1, read as the reverse complement.
GTCGCTCGCTCTACGGGGGGGGAACTAACATAGTAGTGTGCGCTTTTACCGTCGTTCTGGAAGGGGAAGCAACTCTTTTAGAATTTTCCGTCTCTTCCCACCAGGGGTTTTTGTTTGTCGAAAATGTGTGAAGCTGGAAATAATACACTAGTATTTAGGTTTATCGATCGTTTGAAGGCGGGAAAAGCAAGATGGGAGCGACGAGGATGAGGTGGGTTGGGATTCAGCGACGCAGCTCCTTTGGCTATAAATAATTATAGCGATAACTTTCTTTGCGGTGGGTTTCTTAGTTTGACCAGACCGGGCGCTGACATTAAGCTTTAATAATTCCCTTCCCAGTTCTGTTATTTAGAGGGAGGGAGGCAGGGGGACGTTTTGGGTTCGTTTTTGTTTGTTTAGAGATTTAAAAAAAAACAAACAAACAAACAACACACCCAGTAGTACCGTGTAAAGGACAATCGGTCAATTAATGTGTTGTTCTCCTGGAAGACAGAACGCTCGCATCTGACCAAAAAATTACCACACACACACAGAGGAAATGTGTTTGCAATTATAAGATAGTTCACTCGAATTTCGTTCGGCAGTTAACCACTGAGAGAAAGATGGACGCGGTCGTCCAGGTTCTTCTTTCATAAATGCACTTCTGCCGTAGCTAAGCGGCTCGAAAGCTGACAGTGGGAGGACAGGGTCAATAAACACAGGAGTCTGCGTACTGTGGGAAGCAAGAAAACCAGGCACTTCGTCTCGGCCTTCCCAGACGTCACCGCCGATGGAAGAGCTTATATGAATCCCTTCTTCCCCACCCACCGATAAGATTAACAATATCGCCGTGAAGTACGCTCATTCCACTCGCTAGCACTCCCGTTACTAGAGATGTTCCCCCGATGTTCGGCCATGGCGGAATCTTAGCTAAGGTTGTTTGTCGCCGATGTTTTCCTTCACCTATTGTTTACCTCTGTAGATCCCCGGTTGTGTTTTCTCCTTAAAGGTAAAAAAGGACAAAAGAAAAAAACGCGAAAGACTTGTTTGTTACCAGCGTTTATGGGTTCGAAAGATTCTCCGCTACGAAGGTAACAGGTATTGGGGCCCTAGACCCCCTTTCCGTAGGAAACTGGTTTTGCTTTCGTTCTTTCTTCTTTGAGACACTTTCTTTTATAGTCTGCGACTTTTACGAGGAGAAAAGGAAATGTTCGCTGCAAATAGTGCGGTTGAGGGACGGGTTTTTTGCGTTCACCATGTGGTTCTTCGTCACCGCAGCTGGCGTCGTCGTCCTGTCCGGGTACGGATCGATACTCAAGTTTGAAGGCTGAGAAACTCTTGCGGAATACGGCTGCCGCGCGGACACACACTTGGGAACTCGTTCCCAACATCCACCATTCCTCCACTAATCTGGACTGCGGATTTTCTGGATGCGCCTAACGTTAGAATGGTCCATTTCGAAAACAGAAACAGGATTCCATATACATTCACTAACACGTGTGATATTAGACGAAAAGTAAACGAGCTTCCTCCTGTCTTACATGTTAAATTTTAGCCGAAAAAGAGTATTTCTTTTTGAAAAATATATATATATTTTAAAAAAGCAAATAAATAAAGCCGAAAAATGTGATATTTTAATTTAATTTTTTTTCTTCTGAAGATTAACTAAAATCATCTGATCGTCCAAGAGCCGCCTGAAAAACCAAAATTCCTCGATTCTGCTTCATGCGCCTGAAGATTAACTAAAATCATCTGATCGTCCAAGAGCCGCCTGAAAAACCAAAATTTCTCGATTCTGCTTATGCGCCTGAAGATTAACTAAAATCATCTGATCGTCCAAGAGCCGCCTGAAAAACCAAAATTTCTCGATTCTGCTTCATGCGCCTGAGGATTAACTAAAATCATCTGATCGTCCAAGAGCCGCCTGAAAAACCAAAATTTCTCGATTCTGCTTCATGCGCCTGAGGATTAACTAAAATCATCTGATCGTCAAAGAGCCGCCTGAAAAACCAAAATTCCTCGATTCTGCTTCATGCGCCTGAAGATTAACTAAAACCATCTGATCGTCCAAGAGCCGCCTGAAAAACCAAAATTCCTCGATTCTGCTTCATGCGCCTGAAGATTAACTAAAATCATCTGATCGTCCGAGAGCCGCCTGAAAAACCAAAATCCCTGATTCGCTTCATGCGCCTGAAGATTAACTAAAATCATCTGATCGTCCGAGAGCCACCTGAAAAACCAAAATTCCTCGATTCTGCTTCATGCGCCTGAAGATTAACTAAAATCATCTGATCGTCCAAGAGCCGCCTGAAAAACCAAAATTCCTCGATTCTGCTTCATGCGCCTGAAGATTAACTAAAATCATCTGATCGTCAAAGAGCCGCCTGAAAAACCAAAATTCCTCGATTCTGCTTCATGCGCCTGAAGATTAACTAAAATCATCTGATCGTCCGAGAGCCGCCTGAAAAACCAAAATTCCTCGATTCTGCTTCATGCGCCTGAAGATTAACTAAAATCATCTGATCGTCCGAGAGCCGCCTGAAAAACCAAAATTCCTCGATTCTGTTTTATGCGCCAACTTCATGGCTTAGATCACAGAAGCTGTTTGCTCCCGAAGCTCGCGGAAAACTGATTTCGCAGGCCGACCGATGCACGGCAGCGCCACCTCAGGTTCGGCAAACCTCGCTGCGAACAATCATTTCGAAGAATTCTGGAACCCAACCCTCCCCACCCCGTTAATCGCATCAGCGTAAAGATTGGGGGGTCTGAAATTCCGTCGAGGAACGTTCGCGCGAAAAAAGAAATATGCGGATCGCATTTTTGTTGTTGTCGTATTTAAAAAAAAAAGAAAAAGACTATAATATAATAATTTATTCACGCGGATGTTTCTTTTTCTCCCACGACGAAAAATCCATGAATATTTTTTCACAAATCATTAAAAAAAAAAAAAAAAATCGGGTTGGGGGGGGTAGGGGAAGGCTCCGAAGTCTAATTACTTTCCAGACAATGCGATTTCGGAAACGTAGTGCCAAATGAATTTTCGTTAGCTCGGCCTCGGCGAGGCTCGGTATCGATTTCCAATTACCCCCCTTTTCTTGTTCAGCTTTCCAACACCGAGAGAGACAGAAGATCGTTCCCATGTTCACGCTTACCAGATAACTAGCGCACAGTCTAACCCTCCGCTGCAGCGCCGGCAGCGAGAGAGAGAGAGAGAGAGAGAGAGAGAGAGAGAGAGAGAGAGAGAGAGAGAGAGAGAGAGAGAGAGAGAGAGAGAGAGAGAGAGAGAGAGAGAGAACAAAAGCGTTTCTTTTTCAAACTTTATCGGTAATTCGATTTACTTTTATTAAAAAAAAAAATAAATTATTAATTCTTTTTTAATAAAAGTGTATAATTCACCTATCCATTATTTGTTCGTTTCTTTTCGTTTTAATGCGATTATCGGTTTTGTTGTTGCTGCTGCATTAAAGAAACGTCTCGTCTTTGGGATTTTCGCGAAGCTCCGTACAGAACTATCGGCGATAACGCAGGTTTTCTATAGTCCAGTCCACTGGTCCACCAACCGTCCGCCCGCAGGGCTACTACTCGTATGGTAGCGCACCTGTTTTAGATCCGTTCTCACCGCGAGGCTCTCGGCGTGGTACCGCGAGATCAGCCGACCGCGCTAGAAGATTAGCGCACGCAGTTCTTTTGGCTTATCGACCAAAAAGGTTGGCTATACTCGTGAAGATTAAAAAAAAAAAAAAAAAACGGGTTTAAGTAAACGAAAGTCAATTCCGTTATAATGTAACGCACCGACATTCAGGATTACCGGTCCACCCATGCGGAACTGTTGCTTGCCCTTTAAACATTTCGTTGTTAAAGAAAACGCATTATCCCTGAAATAGAAAAAAATAAATAAATTAAAAAAAAATTAGACACGAAAAATCGGAGGTGAACGAATAACTGCTGCACGTATTTCTGCCGATTTGACCCATACTTCTCTTGAAAGTATCTTCCGCTAACTGAAATTGACAGGGAGGACTCCAGCTTTTCTCTTTAACTCCGCTATCCATTTCGTCCCACACAGGTTATAAATGGAGACTTAGATTTGGAGGGCATAGAGATCCAATCCATAGTTTTTAAGAATCTCTCATTCGTTATTCTTTTCTTGCAAGATACTGTGTACCGTGCCTCAGGGTCATTATCTCCTTGCATTGTAAACCCAACGCCTGTCAATCGATGTCCCTTTTTGCAGGATATTTTGTTCTTCTTGAGAAGTCCATAAATGTTTTTACCGACTGACCGGCAAAAGCACTTCATACTTTCAAAATTTTTACCACCATCACCAATTGTAGGGCAAACAGGCCTTCCTTAAAATTATCGTTCCACATCTTTTTCTAACGTACTGCGTCCAAATATTCCAAACCCGCCTATTACCCGACGACGATATGGTCCACCATCGCTCCAGGGCTGAGTTCTGATCTTGTTTAGCCTGATCAGCCTAATTTCTCTTATTACAACGTGTGGGGTGTCTTTCTAGCTGCTAGACCCCCAGCCATTCCAACCTCTCGTAACCGTCTCTTCGGCGGCAGAAATCGAGACGCTGATCGTTGCCGGCGAACCGAGTTCAGCTGGTAATTGGCTACACAGCCCATGAAAAGGCTTTCTTCTAGATTTCTACCCATCAACTTGCATTTCTGCTTGGCGCTTCTTCTGTTCCCTTCTCGAAGCCCCCCCTAAACGTCACGGTTGAGTCGCTTCGCCTTACTATGTCCACACAAACCGGCAGAGTTGTCAGTAATGAAGCACGTTAACATTCGTACCAAAGCGTAGTTTGAGCAGCAATTATTCAGATTAACGATAAGAAACGAATATCGAACGAGCGGGTGGCCAGCCGCGGCCAAACGTTTTGCGTCATCCTAGAAATAACAAAGACATGGTCAGTCATCGGATAGCTCGACACTTCTAATCGAGTCGTACTTGTCCATCGTGATTGATATTTAGCTTTCTTTTCGGAAATCGCGAGGTACGCGGTTCAATATGTTTACGTAAACACCATTATGCAAATTCGACTTTTATCAAGAAAATTTCAAGTTCTAAGATTATGGAAAACTTTGGCCTGCGGGTTTAATTCCAAATGTTTCATTTAAGATGCATGCATTAAATCCTTCTTTTCCCTTGTGGTTGACAGAGTTATCTCGCAAACTCAGGTAGCGGTTTAAATTTACACGGGTTGTAGCAAGAACCAAAATGGCGAATTCGCGCACTGCAGGAAAATGGAGTTTTACTATAAACGTCAGACAAACTCAGATCGAACCGTTTTTTTTAAAATTTTCATGATAATTCTTCTGCAGAATTTTATTTGCTTGAAATGAAGTCCCACGTTTGAAATTCACGTTACGCTTAATTTGGAATAACCAGTTTACAAAAAAAAAAACCATTTAATGATGTTTGCTGAATGTCGGATTTCTCTTCATCTGGAAAGTCCCTCAACGTGATGAGAAGTTTCTGGGAACAATCGTATGTCGAAAACGGACAGGTAATTCAGACTGGCGATGTGACCCTCGGGTCAAGCTAGCTGTCACCAGCTATGTAACTGTTCTGTTTTGCTGGCTGGACCCTTGAGACTGCGTCGAGATTCTTCAGACTGCTCAAAACTAAAACTACCACAAACTTGAATTAGCCTTCGCGAGGCTTATCCGTCGCGGCTAAATCAAAGATGTCCTTTGGAGTGTGCGTTGTTTGCCTCTCCCCCCCTTTTTATAACTTAGTCATGCCGTTGATTTTCCAGTGAGGTTATCTCGTGGTGTCTTTCAACTGCAGCTGCTCCTTCTCCAACCCTCTTTTCCCACAAGTCTCCATCAGGCTTAACGATCGTACAAATGAGCCAGTCGATAGTCAAGGACCCCTGTTTCGTCCACAAACAACCCAGTTGTATAAATGTCTTTTAAACAGCGAGATAAATAATCTTTTTGTCCACTTTATGCTTTATGTATGTATAAAGCAAACCTTATTAGGTATTAAAGAACCAGGATAAAATATAATTTGCATAAATGGTAAACGTCATAGAGAAAAGAAGTACCGTCTTTCCGAATACGACTACTTTCACTGACTCTCGTCGGCTGAAAGAACGAACAAGTTTCGTCTTTAATTGTGCCATTAAGAGTGATTTTTCTTTTTCTCCTATGTAATATAATAATATTTTAAATTAAAAACCTATTTAATATTTCTAACCTATTTAAAAAGGGGGAAAAAAAAATTTTAGCTTCATTTGTTTGTTCCAATGTAAAATGGTGTCACAAAACGTTATAGGCAAACCCATCAAAGACATGATACGTCCTTTCAGATTGGATGTTTTTCAAGACATCCTCTAAAAAACACGATAGGTTTGTTCTGATTGGCTGTTGAAAAAATTTCCGTTTCAATTTGTTTTTGAGCCTGACATTTTATACGAGCTATTAACTACACAGGCGTCAAATAAATAACTTGTATTGTTGCTAGTTTGGCTTGTAAAAAAAAAAAGGAAAAATCTTTGTCACAAAAGATTAATTTAAACGTGATTGATTTTCTTTACAGGCCCGCAGCCTGCCGTTTGCTCAATAATTTTGCTTTAGCTGTCAGCCTTTCAAAATTGTTTCGTAGAGCATGTCCTTTGATTACTTATCCCTTCTAAACACTGCCAGTAGACATAAACCTAAATCTTTTCCTCCTCGAACATTATAACAGAAAACACAAAAAAAAGGAAGGAGAGAGAGAAACAGCTTTCAATAAAATTATTTATAAGCAACTACATTTATTGACTTACTCCGCGACTTCATCGCTAACGAATTAACTACTCGCAGTACAGCGTAAAGAGCCACACAGATTTAATATTAAGAGAAAAAAAATAGAGCATCAGCTAGTCGCCAGCATCTGCGCAGATGTGGAAATCCATATGCTCGGTTATTTAATTTAAGATATAAAACTAATAATCATTGTTAGCTGAGATACATTTTATGGAAATACGAAAGGTTGTTATATAGGCTACCACTCAAACGTTTGTTAAGTTTCCTTACCCCTTATAGCGTCTTAAGGCCACACACAGCGAAAACTGTTCTAGAGGGTTCAGCCTGGATAAACCTACCTCTCCTGAGCGTATTAGATTACGAAGGAGTTGGGTAGCCCGCTGCTCTCGCTAGGATGAGGTACACTAACACTAAAAAAATAATGCAGGTCGAAATAAGACCTCACTTATAAACAGCTGAGGCGGCCGGTCGTGGAACCGACCGACCCAGCTCCCACCACACACTTGCAACTTCACACACAAGCCCCAACAATTGCACCACACACACACCCATCCAAAAAAAAGAAAAAAAAAAGATGTGTTTCATGGACAAACGAAAGGTTGTTTATACATTATGACGTCGAGAACCAGTGACCGGTGTACAAAGGTAACGGTCGAAAGCATATTGCAAGCCCCAAGATTTCAAGGCAGTTGAGAAAACCTGGTATCTGCTTCGACAGGCTTAAAGCGCCGTGAATCGGGGTGGACTGTGGATATGTGCAGCTCGCTGTAAAGTAGCCAGAGTTGAGGGCTGGTGAATGTAATGCTAGAACTCGATAGGAAAAATCGTAGACAACTGACGACTAGGAAGAAAAAAAAGTGTTTATGAGTAACATAAAATCAAGGTGCGAGATGTTTGTATCGAAGAGTATATTGCGCTGGTTCGGCGACCGACCGGTAAGCACTTTCTGAGTCAGCAGTGCATCGCTTCAGCAGTATAACGAAAGTGGGGGGGTGGAAATATCAGAATTTGGACCTGTTGTGGCGGGAACAGAATCCGGAAATACAGAACAAGAGCAACAACGCCTGTTTCGACTTGTTCCGGAGATAGAGGCTGCAGCCTCTGATATGCGACCTCTTGGTCGATCGAGATCCCCTCTTCCGAAAGACAGCGATCAGGGAAACTTTTTTCTGAATCAGGAAAGGGCTACAACGACAGCAGCAAAAGCATTCGGTGGAAAACGGCCATTATGGTAGCCACACACCCGTTTTTTTTTTTTTGTCTGTCGAACCTGTTGTTAGTCAGTCAGTCGTCGGTACCGGCGAATGGTAACGCCTTGACTGCCTCCTCCTCCTCCTCCCGCCCGCCGAAGCACGATTCTGAAGGAGAGGCCATCTCGTTTCTCAGAGAAACCTGGCCGCCACCTTTCTTCGATGCCACGCGAACATCCCGCGGGTGTAGTTTTCGTGAGTCTCTCAAGAGAAAAACGGCGTGAACGACGAAAAGAAGCTTCTGAGCTGTGTGAAAACCTCGAGATCGTCTTGCCAGCTTCACCTAGTTATCACAAGACAAACGCCAAAGCAGTAGGAACTAGAGCCCCGGTCCCTTCCTCTTTTTTTTTTTTTTTGTTTTTTTTTTTTTTCTTACTGAACTGGCCAAGTTTTCCATTTCACAAGGCTCGCGCGTGCTGAATCCCTCTCTGGTGCCTTCCGTCGGCCGATTAAGCCCGAGATCCGTGTCCCCACCATCGCCTCCCTTCCGGCGGAAAGACGACCAAGATGAGCGCGACGACTTTGGACACCTGGTCGGAGTCTGACGGTAGAGTTACTGATTCGGCTGTTTCATTAGAATTCCGGAAGATGCTCTCGATGCTGCTGGAATCGCATCCGGATAGCAGGTGCTGGAAGAGAAACTTGCGGATCTGATATGCTCCTGTAGTCCATGTTGCAAAAATCTGGGAATTTCATCACCGCCATCTCCTCTTCTTTCCACATCTTCTTTTACCCACATTTGAAATCATACAAATGTCTTTGTTTCTTTTTCAGAATATATATATACGTATTGAAAATAATTATGGAAACAAAAGTAAAACTGGATATAGACTGTCAACAAACCGCGACAGAATTGCACCGCATACGTAAGAGTAAACTGCCTCATAGTAAGTCATGTACCAATACATTTCACGTGAGTGGTCGTCATGGTGATAGTAATCAAAACGTTCGACACCTGAAGAACTATAAAAGTACAGTCAGATATGTCATTTTAGTGTTGGGAATGTGCGGTGGATATTGTAACTCTTTCGAAAGAAATATCATATGAAAAGCATGTAGGAATCGAATTCTTGGTTAATGAAGCCATGCAGCCCGATTTTATGTTTCGGAAGAAGCTGTATGCAGGATTCTGAAAATGATACGCGAAATTGGTACTGCTGACAAAAGATGAGAGAGAGAGAGAGATGGGGGGAGACTAAAGTATCCAAAGGTCGGCCAAGGCTGTCGAAGATTTGCATAAAATCGAAGGTATACTGACTGCCGAAAGGTATGCCTGTGCAGGTTCCCATCCATTATACTATTTCTTCAGGAAAACATCGTGCGGAGATTCGCCTTCCACGTGAGACCGACTCCGAGCGTACAGCCAGCGTGGCGAAATATTATCTTGAATCTAAGGAGGGTCTTTTGAGAATTTGATAAACGTGATAAAATTACTAGTTCATTAATTATCCGTGAGCAGTTCTCTTCTTGATGCGGAGACTTCAACTGTTACCTGTGCAAACGGTTTATCAGCTGTAGTATTGTAGGAAGCAGCATTTCGTGTTTCCCGGATAGAAGAGAGAGAGAAAGAGAGAGAGAGAAAGAGAGAGAGAGAGAGATGACGTCAGTACACAGAGAGATGGAGACAGATAACGTCACTACAAAGAGAGATGGCGTCAGTACAGAGAGAGAGAGAGAGAGAGAGAGAGAGAGAGAGAGGACGCCAGTGGGTTCTAAACGAAATGTCGATGTGGAAGAAGCCATGTCTTGGAGATAGGTTGAGTCGAGCCAGCCATCAAAGATAGGTAAACAACACACGAGTCGGCTGCCGCACCGAATGTTGACAAACTGCACCTTTCATTTAAAATTTCTTTGACCTTGCTTGATAAAAAGAGGAGTCCAAACAGTGATTATGGTTCGGATTTAGATATTATCGCTTTAACGGCTTTTTTTTTTTAATGTCTTTGGAGGCATGATTTTTGGACTTGCTATCTTGCTGGAACAAAGGTTTTCATGGCAGCGTGACTGACATGTCGGAACCTAGAGTTTTGACCGCACGCCAATCACATTACTATGGACTCGGTTGTATGACGGTGGCAGAGAATGATCTTCATAATAAAGGAAAACTACAAATGCCATCCAAAAGTAAGCTAAATGCTGGATAAACTATTGTACTTCTGTCACCTTATAACATTTGTCATTTATTCGAAAAAGGGGAGAAATTGAGTTTTTTTCTGATAATCAAAATTATACTTCTATTCAGGTTGTTGATTGGGTTAGTTCCTATCACCTGTTGAAAGTTTGCCCGGAATTTAATTGGCTTTTCTCTGTTTGTAACACACGCTCTCTCTCTCTCTCTTCTCTCTCTCTCTCTCTCTCTCGCTCGCTCATCTCTCTCTCTCTCTCTCTCTCTCTCTCTCCCTGTTTCTGTGTTACTGACGTCATATATCCCGCTCCATCTCTCTCTGTGTACTGACGTCATCTCTCTCTCTCTGTGTACTGACATCATATCTCTCTCCATCTTTCTCTGTGTACTGACGTAATCTCTCTCTCTCTCTGTTTCTGTGTGTACTGACGCCATATATCCCTCTCCATCTCTTTCTGTGTACTGACGTCATCTCTCTCTGTGTACTGACGTCACATCTCTCTCTCTGTTTGTACTGACGCCATATCTCACTCCATCTCTCTCTGTGTACTGACATCATATTTCTCTCCATCTCTCTCTGTGTACTGACGTCATCTCTCTCTCCATCTTTCTCTGTGTACTGACGTAATCTCTCTCTCTCTGTTTCTGTGTGTACTGACGCCATATATCCCTCTCCATCTCTCTCTCTGTTTGTACTGACGCCATATCTCTCTCCATCTCTCTCTGTGTACTGACGTCATATCTCTCTCTCCATTTCTTTCTGTGTACTGACGTCATCTCTCTCTCTCTCTCTCTCTCTCACACACACACACACACACACACACACACACAGCCTCTTCTCGAAGTTTGAACGGTCGGTGGGCAGGACGAGATTTGGGTGCTGTCAGGACGTTGAGTGCAGCAGCCTTTCATTCCTCTGATAAACGGAAACAAACAAGAATCTTGTCAGAAAACCTAAACGGACAACGTGAGAAACTGCACCTTTATCTACACTCGAGACCCTGACGGCTCAAAGTCGCTATCGCTCTAAACGAAGTCCAACAGGTATAAAATCGATACATTCACAATAACAACTTTTCTTTCTTTCGGTTTCCTTTTTGCTTTGTTTTGTTTTTTTTGAATATTGCCAGAATAACTTCTTCCGTTTATCACTTTTGACGCCTTAAGAACATAACCCTGAGTTATGTCAAAATATTATTTCCGTTTCATAATTTCTCTCCATTCACGATATTGGTAATGCGATATTTAACCCTCTCCATGCCCCCATACTTTGATATTTTTTTAAAAGACTCATAGGTTGAAGTTTAGAATTTGGATTAAAGATGCTGGAGTTTTTTTTTTTTAAAGAAAAGTTAATTTTGTTTCCCTAACTGTTCTCTTACCGAGTAATAAATTCAAGTAGGCATTTATGGAGTTTAACTACACACGTGGTCACTGGCCTTGAGCGGATAACTGAGGGAGTCGTGGCGTATCGTCGCATGATATGTTGACCGCATTAAACGACCTGTCCGGTTTCGGTTTTCAAGCCGGTGATATCGGTTCGCCGTCTCGGAGGTAACTGGCTTCTACTCCGGGTGTTGTATAACGAGCACTGCGAACCACGTCGACCCCTAGATGATTCATTTTAAAAGGACCAACTTTTGCAGGTGTTTGGAGGATGGATAGAAGAAAGAGAACTGGATTATATACATAAAATTCCCGACCCACGCTGCAGACCAGTAGGCAAATATCCACGTTTACTTCATCTTTAATCTCTGACATCAATAACCATTATGACATCTTTACTTGACATTAGGATGGAATTTATGCTCTTCCATGTTTAATGTCAGGCGAATGTCATCCCAGAGGCAGTGTTTTGATTGTTTACGACCTTCGTTAAGCGGTACGGAAAAGAAAATGGATTTTCTTCGAGACGGGTTTCGGACCAAAACTGATTCGTTAATGGCGATTTTAAAGCGTACTTCATCTACTGCATCATCGGAAAATTTCTGAGCATCCCGGCTACAGGAAATAAACTGTATGCTTCGTTACTCCATGAAATAAGCAACTGAAATGTGCATTTATCAGTAGATGGCGGGCTTCGGTTATACCGGAAGTGAGTTGGTGGAAACAGTTTTTAAGGAATTACATCGCATTAAAGATTGTACAAATAATATAGTCTTAAAGTGGTACTTTAAATCATATACACTAAGAAAAACACGTGCTTATTTATAGCGCTGTTCATAGCCGTATACACTGCAATAAATATGTTTATAGAAGGCGTAACTGTTATTGAGTACCGCCAAGTATTAAAGGGGCCTGGCTTAAACATGTTACTGTTTTAATTTGAGATGTATATGTTACCTTCCAGATTTCTAAAAGAAAACTTGGTTAAGTGTAATAAGAGGTACATTCTAACTGTAGAATGAGAGCTCTTTTTTTTTAAAATTACTTTTACTGTTTTCATATTTTTTTGACAGTACACGGTACAGAAGCTGATTAAAACTAACGTCCTTAAACTGGACGAACATTAAAAAAGGTGGCGTCTATTTACTAGGTCGTTACAGAAGTTTTGTTAGTTTTTATATTACATTAATTTGGGGTTCAGTTTTTGCCTGCTTGTGAAGGTGTGTGTAGATAAGTTTCATATCGTTTTGTAGTATGTGCTTTGGCATACGTTATGCAAAACCTACCTTTCTGGAATCATAAAATGGATATTTGTCCAAGGATCCTGAGGGAAGCAGGGATAGAAAAGTCTTTCGTGCCATTTTGCTTCATGAGTTCAAACCAGGCCACAAAGCGAGCGAGGCGACTCGTGACATTAAGCAGGCACGGGGCGCGGACGCGGCGAATGAGCGAACAGTACAACGATGGTCTGCAAAGTTTCGATCAGGAGATGTGAGCGTAGATGATGAGGAACGTAGCGGACGTCCTACCAGCTGTGGTGACGACCGTCTGAAAGCCTCATATGAGGCTGATCCAAGAAAAACAGTGCGAGAAACTGCTGGAGAGCTTGACATCAGCACAGAAACTGTTTCCTCGGCATCTTGACGGCAATCGTCGAGGTGAAAAAGCTTGACAGGTGGGTGCCTCGTGAGTTTAATGAACAACAACGAAATCGTCGATTGTAGATCTGCTCTTCGCTTGTCATAAGAAACAAAAACGACCCATTTCTTGACCGAATCATTGTGTGCTGAAGAATGGATCCTTTATGACAATCGCAAACGATCAGCACAGTGGCTCGACAGAGACAAGGCGCCTAGCTACATTCCAAAACCCAGCCTCCACCCAAAGAAGGTCATGGTCAGTGTGTGGTGGACTGTAACTGTTGTCATCCACTGTAACGTCTTGCAACCTGACGAAACCATGACAACTGAAAGGTGCTGTCGTGAATTAAACGTTGTTCATCAGAAAATCTCCCAACGACAGCCGCCATTGGTGAATCGAAGAGGCCCAATCCTGCTCCACGACAATGCAATGCTCGTTCTCATGTTGCGAAAGTGACTCTTCAGAAACTGAACACGTTTGGGTACGAAGTTCCTCCACACCCAGCCTATTCACCAGACCTTTCTCCCTCAGACTATCACCTTTTAAAACACCTCGACAGCTTCCTCCGTATGAAATCCTTCCCCAACCAAGCAGCAATTGGAATTGCCCTTCAGCAGTTTATCGACTCCAGAAATCAAGATTTTTTTCCAAATGGCATAAATGCGGCTTGTAACTCGTTGGCAGAAGTGCATCGATTGTAATCGAACTCATTTTGATTAATAAACTTCACGTTCAGCAGCGATATGAAGTCTCAATGAAACAGACAAAACGTTTGTAACAACATGATATTTTATAATTATCAATAAGGCGAGAGAAAATCTGTCCTCTATACGTTTTATAGTCTTACCGTTTACTGAAATTCGCTCAGGGAAACTGAATCCACTCCGACCTATCTTCACCCTAATACTAATACTTCCCTTAGGGTACATCTGGCCCGCTTGCCTGGCCCCAGCGGGAG
>JACATO010000392.1:55000-82748 GCA_018389105.1 Nautilus pompilius | reverse complement strand
TGGTTTCAAAATGAGGAACTCCGATAAGCAAATAGTGATTATGCAAAAGAAATGTTTTTATTTGAAAGTTCGGATTAAGTTTACAGGAATATAACTCCAAGGTAAGCAATTAATTTTTTTGTCTGCCACAGTCGTGAGGATGAAAATGTAGAGAAATTCTAATCTAAAAACACGTAACCCTCATTTAGAAGAATTGGTAAAAGGAACGGATATGGCTTCCATAGAGGTGTTGCACGCATAGATTACAACAAACATAATAACCATTTTTAGAATTCATTTTGGAGTTTGGCATACGTATGAAAGCGCAAAATAAAGAATAGTAAATGTTTTACAAACCGGTCCACATGTTCTCCATTACTGACCAGATAGTGCATGCGGCACATCGGGGCGCGATGAGTTAACGTAGCGCCCTCTCTCGTCATGGCGGTGAGTGTAACTCGGGCCTACTCAGGTGTGAGTGAACCATCGACTCTCCGCAAGACGTTAGGTGTGAGGACGAGTGGGGGTACCATCTATCCTTCGGTTAGGTTCCGTACGTACAAAGTAAGGAGCGGTGAGGAAGTCGTGGAGATCTCCCTAGCATTTTAAGCTGGCGGAGCCGAAAAAGAACAATTAACGGTCGTCGAGAACGGAGAGAAAATTGTCACGACGCAGAATTAAGTCTGCGAAAGAAGCACCTGCTGCCCATCTTCTCGAAGGAGGGTTTCCCTGAACTATTTATCAGAAAGATGGAAATTCAACGTGTAGCGCAATGCGAACAAATACAAGATAATAGAAATTTTCTATCAAGGGAATTTCGGAGCCACTGGCATGTTGTTTATGAGAACTTATTAAGGAATTTGTAACCAAATTATGTAATCTTGTATTTTCTTTAAAAAAAAATAATACCAGCAAAGAGGATTACTGTGGTATTTCTTGCTTTTTGTTTAAATATTTAGGTTCTTTGGGTAAGTTATTAACGCGGCATCAGTATATAACAACGGTTGGTTGCCATGAATCATCCAGTATCCCTTTTATCATTATCCTGTGCGTCTTCTGACCGGCGGATGTTTCAATTTCCTATTCATTTACTGCTAACCGACACGGAAGAGGTCTGGGTGAATGGGTAAACGACTCTGTCAGATAAAGTTAAACTTTAAAGGTCTGAGCTGCTTGCAGAAAGTAATATCTCCAACATCGTGGATGCGTCACTTCTGCGACTGGGAATTTATCACAGCTCCAGTTAGTTTCTGTGTATAGAATTTACAGAGATCGCATCGGTGCCAGTAGAAAAGGAAAATAAAAACAACAAAACCCAACTAAATTTAGTTATAATTCGGTAAATACTTTCGTTAGTGTTAACTTAATACTTAGAAATCAAAGCCTTTCGATGCTGTTCAGTTTGCTAAGAAAGAAATACGGTTAACTACATTGCATTGCGAATTGAATATTTATGTTATGAATATATGACGGAAGGGAGACAACTTTAATCCAACCAATGACGTTTCGGTACAACTCTGATAATAGAAAATCAGTGTGAAACGTGTTACTGTTTCCATTTTTCCGACAAATACGTGGCGTTGTGTTACCGGGTTCAGTATGAGATAAAATGATAAGCGAAAATCATTTCTCGTGCTAATACTTCTATAAAAGGGATGCAATATTCGTGTCAGGAAATATGAAACTCTAATAAAACCCGTGACTTAGTCATCGTATTAATTTGTGTAACTAACAACGTCATCATTCTGCAATTCGGCAATAAGGTGGCGACTTTCTGTCTGCTTAAGCATGGATATAATTTATAATGAACAACCGCAGCGATAGTTGGCCGGCCAGTTACATCATTTCAGAAAGTAGTAATGAATTTCCTTCCAGTTGACGTTGCCAAGGATTTATTTCGATTTTTGTCTTTGTAGTAAGACTGTCACAAAATAGGCTTTCTTGGTTTTACTTCAGCTGATGGGTATATTCATCCTGGGCAAAGATGAAATCATGCAATACGGGAATTACCGGACTATTTTGAGCATCGACTTGGGGCTCGTACTTTTGGAGGTTTCCTCAGTCTCTTCGGCGAAACGTTTGAGTTAAAATCCACCCGGGTTGTCGGGTAATCGATGGTGCTTTCCGTCGTTAGTATTTGGTACTCTCTACTGTTCACTTAAGGTTACTAAACGTTGCAGGCAGCAGCCGTATTATTTCTGCGTTATGTCGCCGTGCATCGTGCAGAGAAAAGGACTTCGGAATATATACTTTTTGAAAGATGCTATTCCGGTGTTTCAAACATTTTAAACTTGGAGAAGCCATATTTTTAGAAATTACCAAGGATGTGTGTGTGTGTGTGTGTGTGTGTGTGTGTGATGTGTGTGTGGGTGTGGTGTGGTGAAATTAAATTATTCATTAAGAAATATTTAAAAGGCCTCTCCCCGCAGAAACAACAAGAACTCGAGAGACGTGTCGTGTTGTTTGCGTTTGTCAATTTACGGGCATTTAAAAGAAAAAATTCTTTAAGGAAAACAGGCCATTCCAGTCCAGCTCTACATCGGTTTACAAGGTAACACTTATCTTAGAATAAGAAAAAAAACCCCTGTCTCCATGCAGATCTCGCCATCTCTTGTTTCCAAGCCAGCTACTTTTGATTTAGACTCACTCTCCTGGAAAGGTGTTTGTTCTCAAAAATAATATTAAATCTAAATCACGATTAGGTTATATATATATATATTGTTATCTTTTAAATCTTACTCATGATCGTGATATTGGAAGAATCAGAAGAAACGACGAAGAGAAGCCGAGCAACACGAAAATCAATTATTGGCACCAATCGAGCACGTCGCAGGAGCAAAGTTTCGCCGCTGAATGATAGGAATATTATCAATATAAGGAAGATTCCCTACAAACGGAGGATATCGGTTCTTTTGTATTCGAAATTTGCTGCGATTCATCGTTTTTTTTTAAATTTTTTTTCTCGAAAATATTTGTTTATTCAGCAACACATCGCCGTTTTTGTTTCTCATCTTGCGCTCTCTAGTAATAAAGGTTTGGAGAAGTATCCGAGTGAATGACGTCAAGCGATCTCATCACGCTCTTTCTCTGGGCGAGAATGGCAGATAAAAGCCTAGTTCTGTGCCGCTGGAGCTCATTTCCAGGTTGTGGCAACCAACTCAACTAATTCCCTTTCCTTTTATTTGGAACAAGTGTCTCAACATCCAGGTGATAAAACCGAGGAGGGACGAGAAAGGTAAAACATTTTTTTTTTTTTTAAATACCCACTTGGAGTGAGCATCATGTTTGCTTGCACTTTTGGCATGACAACCGCTTTGTGTGGAACTCATCACCAGCCGTTATCATGTTGATTGCATGCACCCAGACACCACCAGCTAGAAGCGAGCAAACTCATCACGATCAAACTCTGTTTCCATTCTGAGTAGCAGAGAAGGTCAAGCTTGCACTCGTACACCAACTCTCCTTGACGATCAACTCGACCCTCGCATGTTTAACCAGTGTCATATCCGGGAAAACTGCCAGACAGTTGGCAACGATTTGCTGTTCTTGAAGAACCTGCAGGAAAGTCCAATAGTGCGTTACCTTTACTCTCCAATTAGCGCACAACATCCTGACTCAGGGTTTCGTCTGTCCACATTTGTCGAGACGATCGCGGGCTATGGTCAATTGAAGCCGCAATATACAGAGTGCCTTGGTAAAGCTACTATAACTGTCATAGGCGGAACTCGTTCCTTAGATGTGCTGCGCAGATTTAACCCTCTGTCTGCAGCCGAACAGTTTTAGTATGATTACCTTTTCAATGCCTTGAAGCTTGCCTTATGGACTGACCTGCTTGAATCAGTTCTATAGCATTTCCTTCCCTAAGACCGCATGTTTTAGCCATCTTTACTCAAATCTGCTCGGTGAACAATCGGTTCGAACGTGGAAATCGATCATCACCTTCTTCAGGAAGTTTCTGCGCAATATGAAGCTGCTTTATCGAGTTATTTGAACAGCACGTGCAATTTTTGAAAAGTCACCCCAAAAAATCAACGCTGGTGAGTTGTAATATGCACGGCTTAATTGGTGTTTACTTCGGGCAGGGCTCTAGTACTTGTCACATCACGTGAGTGCTTCAGTGACCAGTCTTAGCATCACGCTACGAAGTTGCCGACAGCGACAAGTGGTGCGCTTTAAAATCATTTATTCTGAAGACGGATTTATCAAAGAAAGGTGTGGTCTTGCCTTTTCGACTGAGAAGATGCATCTACTGCAAGAGTTGGTATCACCTGATGTAACTCAGGGCTAATGTCGTTAAAAGGTTCGGCGAGTTTGCGTCTCAAGTTTCGCAGTTGATGGAGACCAAGCGAGAACTTTTCGACCGTTTCGACAACAAGAACAATGCTGACCGGAAGCGCTGGAGACTGAGAAAGCAAAAGGTCGTTGTAGAAGCACGTTTTTTTAAAAGATTTTTGCCGATTAGTCGGGGGGAGATGGAGGGAGATGGAGATGGGGAGAGAGAGAGAGAGATCTGTGTTGAAGCACGAAACTACAAAGCTGGCAGCAGCTCACAGAACCGTATTTATATCCTCAGGTAGTCGGCTAATTTATGCTAGAAAGCGCCAGCCAGCCCAGCAAAATTCAACAGGGACCAACAAAAACGAGTCAAGAGATTGAGAATGGTAGATAGGCATCTTACTCGATGTTATAGTTCAGTGAAGACAATGGCCTGTAAATTATTTTTTCTGGTTTTCCCGACAAAGGTTAGGGTTAATAGTGGATCAGGCTGGCGGCAAAAATAGAGAAAGTCTTGGTTATGTTTGAGCAGCGTCCCTTTAATTCGGAATAAAAACGCGTGTAATAAAACTTTAGAAAATGCTCTTTAATATCGCAATAATAAATTTAATACATTTACGGAAAATCGTGAAAAGGCCTTAATAATAATAATAATAATAATAATAATAATAATAATACTAAGATAATAATAATAATAATAATAATAAATAATAATAAATAATAAATAATAATAATAATAATAATCTAATAATAATAATAATAATAATAATATAATAATAATAATAATTAATAATAATACTAATATAATAATAATAATAATAATAATAATATAATAATAATAATACTAATAATAATAATAATACTAATCATAATAATAATAATAATAATCATAATAAATAAATAATAATAATAATAATAATAATAATAATAATAATAATAATAAAGAAGGAAGTTTTACCGGATAAAATTAGGGATTTTTGATATTTTTGAGCTAACCTACCATGGCAAGCTCCTTTGTCCCAAAGCCTGTCAAGGAAAGTGATGAAGAAGATGTAAAAGATGGCAGCTATTAAACTGAAGAGGAAGATAAATGTGCATTATAATTAAGAGAGATAAAAAAAATGTGAAAATTCATTGCCTTTTTATTTGATGGATTTGTTTTTGAATTGGTGTTTGATAGATTTAGAACCAAGTCTAAAGACTTAGTCTTAAAACATTATATTCCAGTGTATATTATATTTTGTATTTGAAGACACTAAGATCGATGTGAAAGAATTAAATACTCTGCATATGAAGAGCATGCGTCATATGATGAATTTCATTTTTAAAGTTATCTTTAATAATTTATTTGCTTACTTAGAGTGTAGAGTATTAAAGTGGACTTACTTTTAGCTAATGCATTTGAAAATTTTATAGATGTATGTCAAAAGACTAATAAATAATCAATGCTAATTTTTTACAGCTTCTCTAGCCCGGAATGCTTGCCTGAAGATGGCTAAGAATAAATTAGATTTATTAACATATTATGATATGTTATTAATAATTGGAAAAGGGTATAATGGAAGGAATCATTATGGTTCCACACCGGAATACAGTATCTAAAATCCATGTGTAAATATATCTAAAATTGGTATAAAATTTCTCGAAGTATTTAATATAAATATAATTGGTAGAATAAAAGTATCAAATGTTAACCCAGAAAGTCGCAAAATTAGATGGCCAAGAATGTAAAAGTTAGTGCTATACGATTAACATTGAAAATAGTTCTAACTCACCAGATGGTGCAATTAATGAAGAAACCCTACAGTATCCAAAGAATTACTAATCGCTATAAAACTATCCTTTAGCTCTGGACAACATTTTACCAATAGGAAAATTGCCATCTTATCGAAATAAAATGATACAAGATAAAATATTGCCTGTACCTATTGATACAAAATTATTATTAATTATTATATATCACACAAAGTATTATGTTGTGCAATATATAAATCTTCGATTTTATTTATCTCTAGGTAATAAATTTACTGAACTTCACAGAACTATTGCACAGGTGAAAATTAATAGTCACTGTTTGGTGAAAAGATAATATATTAATGGATATGATTATCAATCATAAGATTTATTTTTCCTAAATGTTTAACCTGGATAAAAATAGCTAGGAGACCAAAAAGGAATAATTTATCTTCCAGTTAACATCAAGTCTCCATCCAGCCTTCAAATCTGAGTCACTTATCAAGATGAAAATAATATGGATTCTCGAACTGAAGTCTTAGACTGAATTTGATAAAAAAAAAGCTATTTTTTATTTTAAAAAAAATGAAAGGTAATAATATATTGTCAAAAGTGGGGTTGATACTTTTAACAGGCTGATTAGATTTGTTTTGAATATAAATAACGCCACAAACTATTTCGGAGAGTGCTGGAAGTGTTTTAAAGTTACAGTTGTTAATGGAAGGAATCTTATAATGCTCCAAAACATTTAGAGATGTAAAAGAAGGTATGGATGATATAAATGATTTAATTTCTGATGAAATAAAAGATGGGAAAAGGATTTCAGAAAATCTAATAAAATAAATGGAATAGACTGACAGTGCGTATTTTTTGATAATAAAAAAACACTATAAATAAATATAAGTTTGATGAATATGAACAGTGCAAACGTCAACAATTCCCTTTCAGAAATTAACATTACATTTAAGAAATCAAGAATTGCATTCGTTAACACACAAATATAGGATATCATTTTAAGGATAGCTATTGCTACATACACGTTTTGCTGGTAATGCAAGTCTGTTAAATAACGAGATTTTTTTAACTTTTCAATCAGAATAAATGTATTCTTGCTGGCAAAGAAATTGAAATTTACACTATGAAAAGTTGAATAAATTATCCAAATAATTTTATTATATGTGGGAGAATTTGATCATTGCTGGTACAAAGATACAAGTCTAGTAGCTACAGTTGATAATTAAAAACATTTAGGACGCGATTACATAAAAGGAAATTCGATTCCCAAGGATGACTTTAGCTTCTACGGTTCTCTGACATACATCTTCGGGTGTTATAAAGATACTAAAAGAAAATATTTTGGATATAAATGATGCAATTTATTGAGGTGGCAATAGTTAATTTAAGCTGTTTGCTGCAGTAACAAAAAAATTAATTTGCTTAAGCTAGCTGTTCCTATATATTTGCTAAGATGTTTAAAAATAGGAT
This sequence comes from Nautilus pompilius, assembly GCA_018389105.1. NCBI lineage: Eukaryota > Metazoa > Mollusca > Cephalopoda > Nautilida > Nautilidae > Nautilus > Nautilus pompilius. Next base: position 75,275 of record JACATO010000392.1, on the reverse strand, counting down.
AGACTGTGATATTGGATATCCTAACAGGCAATGCGATTATTGAGTTGCAGTTCCGTAAAGTATTAATTCTGATTGCTGACTAATTATTACAACAGAAACAAACAAACAAAAACAAAATTCTAGATATAACGTACCAGGACTTGTAGAACTAAAAGGCAAGACGCAAATCTTTCTATATTTGGTAGCCCTTCAAATCTGGAGCTTTTGCTCTTGCAAATAGTCGCACATATCCTGCCCTCTAGCTTAATCTATAATTCGATAAAAAATAATTTTAATTATAATTTATACAGAAATGATAGACTTTAAGCATTAGTTTTATAGAACAGATTATATAGTTTTAGATAATCACGTTTCACCTATTTGAATTTTTTTCAACAAAAAAAACTTCATTTTATGCTAGTTTTTGATACAACCGTAATCAGGGAGGTTGGAAAATTGTATAGCTGATGTAAAAATAAGGTTACTTTTAAAAGAAACTGCCCAGCAAACTCACATGTCTTTGTAGTTGTTTTCTCTAACGAAATAGCAAATGTATATTTAGGTGGAAAAAAATTGAAAGTTGTTTTTTTTTTTAATATTTTCCATAAATATTTAAAAAAAATAAATAGAAAAATGTATTTTTATAGGATTTTTTAAGGGAGCGTCAAAAGCAAAGATTGAACAGGACCCAAAGGTTTTATTAGGGAATTAACACGTGCTTAAATGGTGAGACTATTAACTAACTTAGCTATGGAAGGATATAGTAAAATTTCAAACATTTTAGATATTTAAACAGCCTTTCCAGCAAACTAAATAAAATTGAACGTGGTGTTTAAAATAGGTATTCATTGACAATTTTGTTGCACACAGAATTTGTCGGTATAAAATTAATCGAAACGTTTCTTTTTTTTGAGACATTTGGAATAATTCATCCGGTAAAGTTTTTACGCGGACAGATGGAGAGGTAACACCTTATGTAAGGTGTTTAAGATACTGTTAGCATGTAGGGAGTATGAAATAAGTTTCGTGTCAACAGCGTTATAAATGGGGAAAGAATAATTGTAATTATTTCTCATGTATTAAATTAGAAAAAAATGGTGAAAGGATATTTAAAGTAATATCTAGAAAAATTGTAAACATAAAAGGGACAAAATTTTTTAAAATTTTTTTATTAATTATACTTTTCTTTCTTTTGTATGGAATTGTCTATATTTTGTTCTGTAAAATGTATTTAAATTGCATCTAAAATTTTCTGTATAACCTCTTGTATCGAAATCCTGACATCAAGTAAAGTAAAGCTACGTTATAAAAACAATACATGTTTTCAGTTGTAAGGTTAAATAAATTATATTATACCTAATAATTTTTTGCAATAGTTCATTATGTAAAGGAAAGCAGAAATTAAATACTGTGTAAGTGATAACAAGATTTTTTTAAACATAAAAAGTGTTAGATAATTCGATTTTTTTAGCTTTCCGTCAAAACTAGACAAAGATTCTTATCAGTGACTATTTAAAACGATGGGCAACAAATAACCATAACTGTAAATTTAAATACCAATATACTACTAAATGTATTTTTATCATTAAAATAATTTTATGCTCTAAATAAATTCTGTGTAAAATAGTATTAGATTAAACGATAATAATAATAATATCGATATTTAGGTGTTTCTATTCTAACAAGCCCTTTTATTAATGCTAATTCAGTTGATTTATTATCTGGTAATACTGTCTGCTGTAATTAAATCTAAAAAAAACAACAAATTAAGTAATATTTTTGGAGTTTTATAAATATGGATATAAATAATGATGTTGCAACCAGTTTTAGGTATAAATCAAGAAGGAAATGGATTATTTATTCATTTAGAGGTGATAGTTAACATAAAAAATATTTTAAGTTAAATGCATTTGGAATAACGCTAAACAATGTAAAAATAGTATATGTAAAATGAATTGTTTTAATATGAGAAACCGACAATAAAGGACAATTGAACTTAGATTCAAATCCGATGGAATTTCTGAATGAAAAAACACAGATTTACATATGTTGATGTTGATATTCGAAAGTTTAGACATGAGTTCATGAAGAAAGAAAAAAACAAGAATAGATTTTAATTGCAGACTTCCTTAGCTTTGGAGGAGAGACGTTTACCATATGTGATTAATTAAAGGTGAAACTAAAAGCAGCTTTATCGTAAAAATCTACAGTTAAATTAAATAGAAGATGATTCTTTTGTTAGAGGTTTAATCATTTCACCTTATTAGTTCATGTTTACCAAAATTATGCATTTTTAACAGCTGAATCAATTTCAGGTAAATCTACCAAAAACAAAAAAATATCACTGAGATATACGGTTTTAATTTTAATATTGCAAACGAAATATATTTGAAATTATAAATAATAAGCTCCCCCACCCAACAAAGTGGAAAATGTTTTAGATCTTTTTCTAGGACAACAGAGAATGCCATTAATAGGTAAGAAAACTAATAACGATGCAATTGTCATCTATTTCACATCGCAAGTAGTACAGGATAAATTTGGGAATTTTTATATAAAAAGAAGAGCACTGTCTTTCGACAGGGCAGTTAGATTTAAACGATTTATACATCCGCAGGAAAGCTGGCAGGCAGTTTCTGTTAATAGCATAATTGAATTAAAACTGATTCTGACCCTAGATTTCGGTGTGAGTGGAGACAGGAAAATAGGATTGCATTTACAGATTAAAAGTAATATTTACTTAAAGGGAATAATAACTTCGTACTTACCAGCCGAGAAATTAAACACACCAGTGATGAAACATCTAATGATTTTCAAAATAATTGCTGATGTAGGAGCATCTATAGATGATGGAGACGCATCGACGTATAATTTGCAGAGAACTATAAGCAGGAATATATACGGAGACCAAGTTCAAAACAGAGATGTGAATAGAAGGATGCAGATGAAACGGTCTCCAAAGGTCTTTATGGTTTTAGTGATTTAATCTGCATAACTTTAATTTTATGCACAAAACAATACGATTTTTTTTTTAAAAATGGTTATTAGTTAATTAAAAATTTATTTAACTGAACTAATTCAAGATTGAATCTCCATCTACCAGTTTCTATATTTAAAGTTTATTCTGTTTGAATTAAAATTAAATTTTTAAAAAAGATTGTGTCTAAATGTAGTTTAAACCAGGAGGTTATTATGGTGACTCAGAAAGATAATAAATTATGCACATGAAATAGAAAAAATGGTTTTCGTATATTATAAGGAAAGTAAATTCTCAGATATGTTCGACACTTCGCGAATAACATTCAAGCTGTCTTATAAGTCAAACCTTCACAACTGGAATTTAAAATACTGCTGTTGTGAGCTCCACAAGAAATAAAAACAAAGCTTTTTATAATGTTCCAAAAATCAAGCAAAAGTGTTTCCAATGTGTTTATATTTTCTGATTGAAGAGAGGATTACCGGGATGCTATAAGGAGGCGTGATGCAGACCGGTGTTCCCTTTGGGACACGAACAACGTACCACCAGACTGCCGACGCGACGCGATAGGCAGCTGGGCTTGCAATGGGCGACGCGACATCGCGACTGGAGTTTGAATTTGCAGCTTATTGTCACCGACGAGTGTACGAGTACATTCTGTTTGGACCGTGAATGATGGACGGTCTTTGTTTTTTTTTTAATGGAAAGCCCGGATAACTGCTCGACAACCGGAATATGAGCTCGTGCGAACGTACTTCTCTATTCTCGCGTTTCGATGGTGTTCAGTTTGATGGAAGCTGGGCGGGGAAGCTGTACGACTCATTAAAAGCGCATTTCATAACCGGGCTGCTGAGGTTGATCCCCTCTCTCTTGTTCTTGGTGGTGTCTGTAAGCTTCCAACAAGAAATTCTGTCGTAAATGACCAAAAAAAAAAAAAAAAAACACACAGAGAAAAGGTTCGATTGCCGCAGGTGCGTCCAGGAGTTTTATCTCTGTCAAAGCTGCGCATAGCTGAATTATTAGTGTATCGTTTCACGTCAATTACAGATGATCATCAAAAATAAATGGTTGTTCTCAGCACTTGATAATATCTAGAACTTACAGTCTAAGTGGAATAAGCCCAGTACATAGTTGTTTTAGCGATGAAAAATGCAGTGTAGTACATTTAATTTGATATATTAATGATGCTAAATTACCAGCTTTTTCTTTATTTGATACAGACTTAATATAATATTTAATTATAGTTAGTGGAGAATATTGCGTTTACATAAAGATTAAATAATCGACATGAAGGAAGTTATAATTATACAATCTGGGTACACAGCAGCAGTGGGAATTGATTGGCTTGCGGGTGTCTCGCTTTCTAATTAAGGCATCTTTAATTTAAATTTAAAGCAACAAAAACAAGTTATTCTTAATTACCGAAAAGACTTAGATTTTTCTTCGAAAATTGTCGATGCAATCAGTTTTTAATCTAAATCTGCGGATTAGGGCAGCGTGGTAAACGAACTGTTCAGGATCCGTATTACAAACGGTGCCTCTCTGCTGTAAATTAAGTCTCTCTACGGAATATGTCTGCCCGGCTCCAAGAAGACTTGATCGGTGGAACGAGAGACTTCATCCGGGTCGGCGGTGCTTTTTTGGCGTCCGGCTGTTTGCTGAGCGAACTGACGGAAATAATCTGGAGGGAGGGAGTCAGGGATTTAATCCCCAAACCCGCCGACGAGTTAGAACGAACTGCGGTACGTTCAGGCGGAGGATGGAACTCACCCCGCGCTGAGCGGGCGGGCGCCTTCGGAAGTGCGACGCCGGGCGACAGAGGTCCGCTACGGCGAGGCGAGCTGAAGTTCGGACCTCCGACCCACACCTCTTTCCGGTCCGGTCGTTGCTTCAAGCCCGAAGAGCATCCCCCGGTTCCCCACACCTTCTCTCTCTTATCTCTCTCTCTCTCTCTCTCTCTCTCTCTCTCTGTACCCATATCATCTCTCTCTCTGTGCCGACGTCATCTCTCTCTGTGTAACTGACGTCATTTCTCTCTGTGCCGACGTCATCTCTCTCTGTGTAACTGACGTCATTTCTCTCTGTGGTGACGTCATCTCTCTCTGCCTAACTGACATCATTTCTCTCTCGCTCTCTCCATCTCTCTCTCTCCTCTCTCTCTCTCGCTCTCTCTCTCTCTCTCTCTCTCTCGTGTTCCTCAGTTATTAAATAGCGAGTTCTTTAAGAGTAGAATCCGTAATATTTCTTCGAGGTTCTGTCACTTCTACATAAGCTTTTATATCCGGTGTGTGTTGGACAGAACTCTTCTAGGCCAGTCCGCCATCGCTCCGCTACACTCTGGGAGCAGAACACCCTCCCCACAAATCAGTTAGAGAGAAGAAAACGGATCTGACTGAAATTCGCGTTGGCGGAGAAGAGGGCGAAGTGATTTGGATGCAAAAAGAAAAGCCCTTAAATTCCATCAAGCCGATGAAGGTTAATAGAATTCCTAATCATTCAGAAATGACGGAGATTTACGGCAGGACTCCGAGATTGTCCACATGCAACGGAATTCGAGATACGGCGAATAATTGTAACGGCTGAGAACGGAGCAGCAGACGAAACATCGAAAGTCGTACGGAATCTCTTCATTCAACAGGGATGGCGGGAAGACGTCTAATTTGAATATCCATCCTTCTGTTCCGCTAAAGTGGTTAAATCAGTGACAATGAACTAAGCTTTCTTCATCATGGAACATTATCTAATTCATGACTTAAGACAATCATTTTTTCTAATTTGTGTACCATAATTCAAAACGATATGTATTATCCGCTGCGCGTGGCTGCATTCCATCAATATTTGGTTACAGGACCTTGCGTACACTACTGAGCATGGATCCAGCGATCTATGGGCGAGACAGCGTTAACCGGACTCTGTCGAGATAGCCATCACATATCGTGATGCGGCCGGTAAATTGAACGCAACAGCAGCCAACCTAGGTAGCCATCTTACAACCAGGAAGATTGCGAGCCGTCCACCGAGTTCGACTGTTCTTCCTCAATGTTTTTGTTTTCAATAATTAATGTCGGACGGCTGTCCATTGCTTCTTTCAGGCCATCAATAAAATAAGACAAGCAGGGTTGCGTTACTTCCATCATAATGTTATTATCTAAATGCACTATTAACATTGCAACTTAGTTATGGTGGCATACGATTGATTATTCATTTAATTCAAAGACAGTTATGTAAAATGCTCATTAAGCTACTCATCCGAATGATGACGTCTGTCCTTTAAAATTACTTCCAAAGCAGTCGGATACCTTTCTTCCATTGCTGAACCAACACGTGTCTGCAGACCATCTTTTGGTAAGTTGGGTAGTTTGGTCTCCTCACCAAGCTGAAGTCACCCGGGCAAGTTCGGGGTGGTTGAGCTTATAGAAATGGACGCCAGCATTGATACTGCAAATAATCCAGACATTTCCGTTTATCTGTGAATCGATGGGGGTGGATATCCAACGAGCGCGCACCTTCGACCGCGATGAACGCGGTCGGAAAGGATGGCGTGGTTACTTCCTTTGGAAAAAGACAATGCAAATGTAGAATCATGCGCAGTAATTCTACGGTCGTGATGAACAAATTCTTCAGCCCGAGCCAACGGACGTTGATGTAAATCAGGGGTCACCAAACATTTTTCACAGTGGGCAGGATAACTGAAAGAATGACGAGCGCGGGCCGCATAATCATTCTATTCAATACTTGCAAACCAGAACGAAAGCTCTGGGAAAAAAGACGAAACACTAAGTTTAGCATTCCATGTTAATCATGGGTGAGTGGCGTGCAATGCACAAAAAAACAAAGACAACCAACATATTTATTTACTAAAAAGTTATCAAAGAAGGCGACGTTAGCAAAAATATAGTTACATCAGACCTAGTGTGCACATATCCGAATCTTACAAACTAAGCAGCAAAAAGGTTAGTGAGATTTGTGAAACTGACGTTTGGCTTTCAAGATATCATCAATGTTTGGTTTGGAATTGCTGCATCCAATCAAGAGAATTGCTTTCAAATGTTCATCAGTCAATCTCGTTCGATGTGTTGACTTCACATACTTCATTTTTGAAAATGTTTGCTCACAGACATAAGTTGTTCCAAACAATGATGCCATACCAGCGGAAAATTTCTTCAATTTCGGAAACTCAACATCAGGTAAGTAGCGGTAAAATTCAACAAGTTTTCCTTCTCTGTGCTTCTCTTTCAACAAGTCATTTGCTTGCAAATCAATGAGCTCCGACTGTAGTTCAACTGGCACATCATCAAGGTTACAATCAAATGGATTCTGGAACAGAAGAATGTCACTCTCAATTCTGTTGAGATCTGAAAATCTCTCCAAAAAATGCTTCTTCAAGTCACGAATAATCTTTTTAGGAAAATCGAGGTTGACATCTTCAGCAATTGTAGCGTAAAACTCTTTGAAACAGTGAAAATGAGAGAAGTTTTCTCCTTCCAGTTGTACTTCAAACAATGACAGCTTTCTCCGAAATCCTTTGATGATTCTGTAGAGATCACAGACGAGGTCATCCTTTCCCTGAAGTTTCAAGTTCAACTCATTCATGTGGGATGTAATGTCGACCAAAAATGACAACTTTGACAGCCAGGTAGGATCTGACAGCTGTGGATCAGCTCTATCTTTTTCAGTGAGAAAAACATCTATTTCGTTTCGGAGCTTGTAAAAACGAAACAGGACTTTACCGCAGCTGAGCCACCTCACTGCTGTGTGATAAGGCAAGTCACAGAAATCAGAATCAATTTCTTCAAGAAAAGCCTGGAACTGACGGTGATTGAGTGCATGTCCCCGAATTAAGTTCACAGCAAAAACGACTGGTTTCAGTACACAAGAAATATCCAAGTGTTTCCCACAGAGTGCTTGCTGATGTATGATGCAGTGTATGAACAGAGCGCCTGGAATTTGCAAATTTTCCAACTGAGTCCTGATCTGCCCGACCAGACCCTTCCTCACTCCAGCCATGTTTTTTCCTCCATGAACTGTAACACCTCGAAACTGATTCTACTGAAGGTTATAGTCTTGCAAAGTTTTCTGCGCTTCCATGAAAATGTCTTTTCTAGTTGTTGTTCCATGCATGCAGCAAATGGATGCCAACTCTTCCGTTATCTGAAAGTCCAAATTGACACCACGAATGAACACAAGAAGTTGTGACGTACTCGAAAGATCAGTGGACTCATCCAGCGCCAGAGAATACCACAACAAGTTCCTAGCTTTCTCGCGTATCTGTAGCACTATGTTCTCTCCAAGTTCTTCTGTTCTCCGCACAAATGAACTTGCCGAAAGGCTGATACTTCCAAACAAATCGGCTTTCTCAGGACACAAGTCATTTGCTGCTTCCATCATACACTCTTTGATGAAGTTGCCATCAGTAAACAGTTTTCCTCGCTCTGCCAACTTATGCACTATTTTGTAACTTGTACGAGTGACAGATTCATTTTCAGCAAACTTTCTCGTGAAGAGATTTCTTTGAGTTTCTAAACCACGTTTCATGGACTCATATTTCTCAGAGCGTAACTTTCCAGAAAACTTTGAATATGTTGATAGATGTTTTTGTTTCATAGTGACGCCGAAGATTGTACTCTTTCAAAACGGCAACACTTTCGCTGCATACCACGCAACTAGCTTCTGGTCCTTTGTTTCCACAAAGAAGTACTTTACTCCCCATTCTTCATTGAAAACGCGACACTCGGCGTCCACTTTTCTTTTCTTAGTAGCCATAATAAAGGGTGAAGAAAACAGCCTAGAGACCAGCTCGATTAATACCTTGACCAGGGAATTTTTCTGAGCCTTCTTGCCCATGATGTGTCAATTATCCATGAAAAAATTTAAAAAATTTTATTTCACAACATCTCGTGTTCTATCCGTTTTATCACGCAAATGCAAGTACCGTCAGCGGGCCTGATGAACTGACGTCGCGGGCCTGATCCGGCCCGCGGGCCGTAGTTTGGTGACCCCTGATGTAGATGATTGACCAAACGAAGTGGTAAGACGTTGATCATAGAATTAAATGCATACATTTTGAGGCAGCATCTTTTTTCGGACGGTTTTGCTGTTTTCTTGACCCACTAGATAAGTAACCGGTACTCTACTGGTGCGAATCGCAAAATAAATGGTTTCGTTACTATTTTTGTGTTTCCAATGGGCTAGTGCCTAAGCCGTATGTACCTTTTTGAGTTTCCTCCAAATACACATTTTGGAGCCAGAACGCGATAATGTTAATTGAAACAGGACGCGGATAAATACAAAAGGCAAAAAAAAACTTGCAAGGGATGAAAATTCGAGCAAGAAAAACCGAGTCAGTTTGCCCCACTCGTTTATTTCCAATGTGCCTGTTTTTATGTTAGACAAATCTCTTAATCAATAGTTGTCCAAAAATGAAACTTCTCTACTCGTACCATCGAAATAATTGCAAAACTAACATCAGATTCTTGGTAAATGGGCAGTTTAAAAACGAGAGAACTGCATCAGCCAGAATTTTCCTTTTTATTCAAAATAATTCCTAATCTTTCCGTTAGATTCTGGAAACTATCAGAACTTTTCTTTCAAATTAGGAAAATCCTGTAAACTTCTAGGAAGTTCTTCATTACTATTCCATATAGGGAAACAGACTTCCATGCATCAGCATCTTCAGTGAATGTTGGAGTAATTTTTTAGCAAAATAATCAATCCTGAATTGTGAATATATGGGTAAAAGGTATGCACGTGATCGTGTCGCGTCAGACAGAAAATTGATACATACATATGTCGAAATGGGGCTGACCGCATTCATCATTTGTTGAAAAATTTGTATTTTTTCTTCAGAAAGAACCATTCGCACGATTACTGGAATAATAAACGATAAAAAAAACTAAAAACTTTTATTTTTAAGAAAAAAAAACTGGATTGAAAACAGAACTGTCATTAAAGAAAGAACAAGTTTACTTCAAGTGGTATATTAACTAGGGAATAGGGAAAGAAAGCATTGCCAAGAAGATATCGGATAGATCTGTTTGAAGATATTTGATAACAATCATTCCAAGGAAGAAACAGAAGTTTCTGTCATTCAGAAAACAAAAGTAACTCTAATTCTGTAAGAAGGGCATGTATAAAGTTTGAATAAGGTGATATCTGTAGATAAAAGATTACATGGTGATTTGGTAATCCTGGTTCTTTGGGACTCAGAAGAGAACTCAATTGAAAGATCTAAATGAAACTGATTTATTTTTTCAACCAGGAACCACCCGGAAAGGGTCCATACCTTACTTTGTTAATGGTAAAGTCAATTTGGTAATTATATCGAAAGGAATATCTTGTAATATTATTTGATATTGAAAATTTTTTGAAATAGATTTTGTAGAATCTGCTAATAATGTCAATCCAGATGGTAACTTTGGATTTTTTACAAGGTAAAGATGCGCCGTGTCAGACTCTTTCGCTTAAAGAACAATAAAATTCATTGGTTTGAAGACTGGCCTGGGAATTCTTCTAATTTAAATCCAATTGTGAAAATATGGGCAGTGATAGGGAAATATATTACAGAATTTCATCCAAGGAATAAAGAAGAATTAGCAAAAGTCATTAAGGTGGCTTTGGAGAATATTTAATCATAAAGATATTAGTTTAAACGATGCCAGCCTGGTGGAACGAAAGCAGTCATTCATTAGAAACAGAGGTTACCGTTCAAAATCTTAACAGAAAAAAACGACCAGAATCCTCTCAGACAGACTTCCTGTACCGAAAGCCAATCTTCTGATTCTGATGGATGAGAATGATACATCTTCTTATCCGTCTTATTTTGTGATTTAATTGACTTCAAATCATGTTTTTTTGGAGGATTGGTCGTAAAACCTTTTGTATTTATTTCATCATCTTGAATAGCACAGAGGGCGGACGGAAGAGCTTTGCAGAGTTTCGGTAAAATTAAAAACCTGGCGGCAATCAAAGAAACTAGAATGACCACGGCTCGACTGGCTGTCAACGGCTTTAGGGTTGGTGGAAAGGAAGTTAATTGAATCACCGTAAAGCTAACAAACGTCATCATCAAGTTTACCTTCGATAATTAATTTTCGTGACTTGAGGCCCTTTTTTTTTGCTGTTTCATTAATATTTCTTCTGGAAAACTTTTCAGTAGTCAGAGGGCTTGCTGCTAGGTTATCTTCGATCCTTTTGAATACATGATCCAGTTCATATTTGGTGAAAACATGCCTGAACATTTCTAAAAACCCAAACTTGCAAATTTGACAAAAAAAAAAAAAAAACAGAACAATCTATTATATTTTATTCGCTGAAGACTGCGCCGTATTTATATACACGTCTTATACATACACTGGCGTTAAAAACTATAAGTCGACCATACAAAAGCATTTCCACACATCATTTAAAATTAAAATTCACTATCTCGCTAAAAGAACATTAAAAATTCGATAGACCATGTATCGGTCAGGTCATATAAGCCATTAATTATGACATTATGATCATTTAAACCTTTGGGAGTGAGTAACAAATTTTATACGAAAGGGGGTACCAAGTTTTGCCCTTCATTAAGCCCAGGAAATGTTTTTAGAAGTTGTAGTTACACAGAATGGTGAGCGAACAACGATTTCATAGAATGAAGTCAGCAGGTTTAGTCTTGAGATTAAATAGCCGAGGAAGGATGGTTAAAAACTACAGTAGAGATAGCTAGGATGTATTGACTGATTGGCCGAGTTGCTGCCGGAAAGAAAATGTTTAGATGTTGTAAGAAGAAAAATAAGCGAGTTGAATGAGCTAAGAAACATCAGAACTACACCTTGGAGGAATGGTACAGTGTATTGTAGTCAAATGAGGGGTTTAAAATATTTGGTTTTAAGTGAAGACTAGACGGCAGTATACCAGAAGAAAGACCAGAGGAAGGTATAAAAAGAGAGATGCGTTTGCCATAGAGTTAAGGCTGGTAGTGGAAATGCATAGATATGGTGTTCGTTTGGCTTCTGATAAAAAATGATGGGATTCTAACAAGAGATAAGTATTGCAATATTGTGCAACGCCTACAAATTCTGCGATAAACATAATATTTAAACAAAAAGGCCCCCAAAACACATAAAGAGACATTTTAGAACTGGTTTTGATCCTCTTGTTACGTTTATCGTGACACGTGTATTTTTATTTTGAATTTTAAATTTTCTTACATTTTTTTAGAAGTTATTGTTACATTATCGGTAAATATGTAATTCTGCTCAGTAAAAGTTATATTTTTATGATATTTTTTTAACGAAATTATGAAGCAGGTAAACGTTGACTTTACATTTCATCTTGTTCCGACCTAATGAATATATTGCAGCAACCTTATTCTTTAGAGAATCTGTTCACGAGGCGCACTCGCCAACCGGCTAACGTTTCCTCTCGTACATCAACACGCCACATAGAGGCACAGGGTGCACTCCGTCTTAAGACCTGACTCTGATTTCTCAGATTGAAATCAATGAAACAAGCGAAGTCGTTGCGGGAAGCGTCTCTTTCATGCGGCTTCTTTCTAACGTAAGGAAGATGCCGACTTTAGGTAAGGGTGACGAAAATCTCTCGGAATCGCTATCTCGCCTCTACTCTTTACGTGCGCCGAAGTTGGTTCGGTCGGTGTTGATGGAGGCTGGTGTCGTAAGTATTCCGTTGTGGCGATACCTTAATCTTAAGCTTCCGGAAGCCCAGAAATCTAACTATCTGCATTCTTGTTTCAGAAATAATGAACACTGTACTCGCACCTTCCACTGATAGAGTATCGATTTTTATTGTCTGGAGGTAAACAGTTTACTACGACGTCCGGAGCATTCCGGCCAATCTGTATCTGGATATGTAACACAGCGCCAAAGATCTCTCCTTAGAGACAGTTTAACTATATAGACTTATCCAAGAGCCATAATTCCCTGTCTTAGATTCTTTTAAAACTGGGTTATTTTACCTATTACCTGCCTTATAGCATTCCACATTGTTTAACATACACGTGGATAAACAATTAAGCAACCAATAAATATATTGACTTTAAAATCAGAGAGGAATAGATAATTAAATCACGTGGTCATACATCTGGACTCTTTTGATTAAAATACCTCGCAGTTTGGAGCCTCCTCACGCGTTGTTTTAAAAGCAGATGATTCATTTTGGTCGCTAAGTCCTTTTAAATTATCTCAGTACAAATTCCTCGCGTCTTTTCCAGCCTGAAGCGTGCGAATAAAATGAAGAACTGGATCAGTATACAATATCGTGGCCCGAGAACGTTTTAAGGAAACACAAGACTGGCAGATTATCGGCCTGAAAACAATTGGACTCCTGTCGAAATATTGGTCACTCAACTAGGTACCAATTACACTTGCTGCCAGCTAATTATAATAAAATATATGGCGACCAACGGTGCTGCTGATTACTGCCGATCTAAACGCCTCAAGAAGGTCAGACTGCAAGATACAACGTTCCCTAATGAAGGATCTTGTGACGTTATCCTTTTGATAACGTGACTGCCTACCTCAAATGCAGATAGACAGTGTAAGTAGAAGAATTGTCGTACATGTGTTTCGGATCCACAGGTGTTTGAAAAAAGGCATTTAACTTTTCTTATCTATAAACACCGAGCAGCCCTTTACAAACAACTATGAAAAGGTCTGCTTCCTTCATCATTTGACGCACAATAAAAATTAGTAACATAAACATCAGCTGTGGGTAAACAGAAGCCAGTGTAGTTTGTCACTAAGCAATTTGGATTTATTGCGACTGGATAAAATGCATGCAGTCGTCTTTAACAGTTACCAGTAAACGACACCAACCTAAAAGAACCACAAAACTCGCAGACGACCAGTCAGGTGGTGGTCTGACCCTGTGAGTTTCTTTTTTTCTGGTTCTATTGCCAAGTAGTATGGAAAAGCAGTAACAGTTCTGTTCTGATTCTTATTTAGCGTCTGGCTTTAGCCTCTGCAGCCTTAGTTTCCTCTTCGACAATCGAGATTAATCAGGGAAAATTAAATCGATTAAACAAAAGACGGCTGGTGCTAGAAATAACGTTCCACAGCCCGAAGACTAATGGATGAGTTTCTTACAGAAATGCAACACATCACTTCCAAAGTTTGGGATGCAAAAGATAAAAAGGTTGTTGCATTAACTCTTTTATGATAAAATGCGTAAGGCTAAATCTTAAGACTCCGGTGGAAGAAAAGAGAAATATTTGTAATTACTCTAATTAGGGAAAATATTTTTATGGTTAAGGGTGGAATGAGCATTTTTCTACCTGACTTGCAGTTTTGGTTCTGTGTCGTACTTTAAATCTCGACAACGGATACTCGCACACAGGTGGAAGTGTGTTTGGATCACCTGGACGTGCAGGGATTTTAGCCCGGCCAAACCGAGATGGGACAGTGGAATACTATCTTCGTACACAGTGCGCTTTCTTTTTCTCCGAATCTTCAGTTTCGGGATCTCGTCCGTTGCTCTGACTCCGAACCAGGGTTAATGTCTTAAGGCAATACCTATTACGGAAAGTCTCGAAAACGTGGAAACAATGCGACTACAGCCTCAAGGTGAGAGATTACCTTCCGTATTACTACGTTCCCGCTTCGATAAGGTTCCGGAATCTAGCCCGGTGGGGGGGGGTGAAAGGGGGAGATAACTAGAGCATTTGATTTTCAGAAAACTAAATGGCAAAAAAATTCGCACCAAATCCCGGAAGTACGGAACAAAGAGGGTACGTGGAGGGAAGCAATTTAGCCGCCTAACCGCTAACACGGGCATCGATAGCAAATAGCTGGGATGGAAAATTCAGCCCAGTGTTCAACCATCGCTGGTTCATCCTGCCAGAATCAGCGCGTTTGACAAAGAGAACTGCCTATATAAAGAACGCCGTGTCACCACACCCCCCCCTGGCGTCAGTAGCCGCGAGTTATCGGACTTGTCAGGCAGAATTGATCTTCAGTCATTCATTCGCAAACATGTCTGTGAACCAGCGGGGGAAAAACAGTAAGATGGCTTGAACTACCAGATTGTTTATGACCCGGTGAATAAATGTTTCTGAGAGGAGGTAAAGGTACTCATATGATCGCGCAGGATAGAAACGATCGTATTTCACTGTTTAGAAAATGGCGTGCTTTTGATCTTCCAATCAGATTACATAGCAGGTGAAACGTTTAGCGTGGCTATTTTTTTTTAAATCGAATTTACTCATGAATTAAACGTATTCAGACTTGACAGATAAACGCGGATTAATTATGTCCTTTAATTTCGCATCAACAATTATTTGCATTTTTACGTTCCCATGAAAATGAAGCTGATTACGCCATCTTTCAAACTTCTACGTATAAGATTTAAGTTGCATCTTAAAGGTACATTTTCGACTTTATCTGGATTTTAACGTTTTCATATATGTTACTCTGTTTAAGAATTATTGAAAGATGGGGAAAGAAATCTGCCCAAGACGCAATTGTCAGGTAAACGTAGCGCTTTCCTTCTCATCATGTCAGCCGGGAGACAAAGGGGAATTTGCTTTTTGTTAGCAGGACGGGGAGTCTGATGTTCGCCACCCAGTAAAACGAAGATGGTTAAGTCACGGGGTCAGTAAGAAGACTACCGAAGACTCTACCGATAACAACGCGATTTCTAACGGTCAGGTGTATAATCTTCAGTATTTCTACAAAATTCCGCTAGGGACCATCAGAATTTTTTTAAAATTTTGGATCCAGAAAGAGATTGTTGTCTTCTGCGGATGCTGATGGTTTTAGGGATTTTTCAGGGGCCTCTGGGGCCTATTAAGCAAATCGAAAGCCCGCAGGCTCGAGCCTGGGCTGTGTTTACCGGTAACGCGAATAACCAGACAGATTTCGTTTTCTTTCCTTGTTCTCATCTGTAACCAACTGATTTGGTTGGGTACGAAGGTGATCGCGGTAACGGATCGATCGAGCGAGTGAGACGAGAGACCGGTACCAAAAATAAGGGTCAAGTGGTAAACAACAGAGACCGTTCGCTGGGCGGGCCGTGAAAAGAGCGACAACGGAATGACTCCGCCGTCTCACCGGCTCCGCGATTATTAGGGAGCCACCCCCCCTCTCCCTGCATTTATCTAGTATTTCCGGTCTCAGGCACCGCTGTCGTTCTCGCAGGCTGACGAACAAGAAATCCGAGACAGCAGTCACGGCGCCGACCGCGCTCACTTCCAAACTCTCAGCTGGGTAAATACATTTCCAAACCCTTCTTAAAGTTTGTCAAAGATCTAGTTTACGCTTAGAAGAAATGGTAAGAGTCATCTAACTTTCAGTGTCTGCAAATACTTTTTATTTCTTTCATGACAAATGCCAACTACTTTAACGTCTTTTTTTTCAGAAGATTCCTATATTATTAGACTGAATTACTGTGTCGGTGGGAGCTTCTGCACACCTGGTGACCGGATCATTGACGTCAAGAATCAACTGTGGAAATCTCTGTTTTCTTCTGACTTTTCACACCCCCAGCCTCTCACTGAAGTAAGGACGGCAGAAACGGTACCAGAACAAAGGTTCCGTATTCATGATATTGCTTATAGTTTTTTTTTTTTTGGAAATTCCTTTTTTCATTTCAAAGAAATATCGCTAATTTTCTTCTTCTATTGCTTTAATTTCACGCTGACATCACACATAAATCGCGACCAGTAATTTAATCAACTCTCAACCAGATGCACTTAATATCCATTGTTTTTGTAAACTTTGTTTCTTTCAGACCTTATAGCGAGGGAATTACCATTTCAAAATTTGTAAACTAATTAGGGCGACGTGAACTGAAACGGCGTAGGATATTAAGTGGCAGGTCGGTGAGTCGAGCAAGATCAGGAAACCTGTTCGATTTTCCTCCGGCGGCTACCAACCTTAGAGAAGAATATTTGAAACTACAGTTAAAGAAAAAAAAGAGAGAGGGAGGGGAGAGAGGGAGAGAAGGAGAGAGAGAAGAGAGAGAGGAGAGAGAGAGAGAGAGAGAGAGAGAGAGAGAGATGATAGAGAGAATGATGATGATGATGATGATGAACAGAAACTAAATGATGAAGAGAGAGAGAGAGAGCGAGAGAGAGAGAGATGATGAAAGAGAGATGATGATGCTGATGATGAATAGAGAGAGAGATGATGATGATGATGATGATGAACAGAAACGAAATGATGAAGAGAGAGAGAGAGAGAGCGAGCGAGAGAGAGAGAGATGAGAGAGAGAGAGAGAGATGGAGATATAGTGATGAAGAGACAGATGAAAAGAGGAGAGAGAGATATGGAGATATAGTGATGAAAGAGAGATGAAGAGAGAGAGAGAGAAAGGAGTTTGACTTGATATTCTAAACAGCAAAAGAAACATTGTTCAGTTCTACTCAAACATTTATTATTATAATAAATAAACGATGCTGATTTAGAAACTTTACGCCTGCCCCACTTTCTGATGCCATCGTTGGACAAGAATGGTAAAATGGCTCAGATGTACTTTTACTTTTCTCGTCCGTGTACGCTATGCGTTCCTGTACGGTTCTCAATAACCTCGAGATTTTGGTTACTGTCCTTTGGTGTGTGGCTGCCTCTTTGTCTTTGACATTCCGCCGTTTCAGACCATAACCAAAATCCATAAACGTGCGTTTTCTACGTTTGACGATTTATTTACTCTCGCTATACCAAATCCACCTCCCCGACCGAGAGATGTATTCAGAAACTGTGGCACGATTTAAGGGAACAACCCGATCCCCGCCAAAGTCTTCGATATAATTCTACTGCGTACGAATCGTTTTCAATTTTAGGATTACTAATCATAAATTATGACATAACGAATAATTAATTAACCAAACATTCTTCATAGGAACACTTCAGTAAAAGGTAACGGGTGTGACGTCAGCACTCGTAGGAACATTGTACCGAATCCTGAAAACCAAGGCGCATCGAAAGCCTAAAAGAAGTGAGACTAGCTTCGTATGAATGCTGCCGTAATGGCGTCTTACTTTATAAAATAGGATCACACTGCGGAAAAGTTACAAATAAACATTTCTTTTAGCCACATTAAGACAAGTCAAGCAAACAGCGTAGAGAGGTCTTCGAGTAAAGAAGATTGTCTTTATTGTAGTGCCAGTGGTTTTCCAAAAGCGCCGCCTAGTGTCTACAAAAGTAATAATGGAAGGACCTGTTCACGAAGATCTCCAAATAATTAAATTCGGTCTGTATGTGCAGCTATGCGCCAAGGCCAACTGTTGTTAAAAGAAGCACCATCTATAAAAGACTGATTGTTTGGAAAGTATTTATACAGACGAGCAGTTCTTTCACTCTTTACGAAAACGGGTGACTAAGTAAATGATTAAAGGTAGTAGATATTGAAAGAACATAAACTACACGACGGAACCTAAGGTTCTGCTTCCGGAGGTTAACACGGCTGGTTCCCGATAGTATTGTTCCCATGAACTGCGAAGCTAGACCCATTATCATACAATTTTACTTTGGACGAAGACAAGTCAAATTTCACCTATCATCGACGCAATCGATACGTAGACGTTGGTAAATGGCTTTTCAGTTAAAAACGGCAGGATTCTCATACCAACCGCACAAATCTCTTGGTGGAGGGGTTTTAGCTATTAAGAATTAAAACTAGATCCAGTGGTGAAGTCAGGGCGGTATTGAAAACTAGTGATAATTTTGATGAATGGGACCAATTATGGTGAGATTTATGGTCGAAGTTACTAATAGGCTTCAGGTCGGAGAATGGTGGTATTTTAGCCCAGAGTTGGTACTGCGAGGTATCGCACTAGACGGGCACGTATGAATGTGCGCCGGAAGAGATCTTGCGCCGCCATTGTTTCAGCACCTGTTCGCCCTGAATTCAGTTCTTCGATTTTCAGTTGCGGATCAGATATTATTTCAGAATAACGGCTGAGGGTCCCCACAACTGCCCTTCGCCCCCCCCGCGCCAATCTTACCAAACACCCTGACAAAAAGTAGATTTTGCAAAGGTAGGTTTTTGTCGTGTAAAATGACTTGCAATGATTCGCAATTTTGCTCGGTTGGTGCCGGACAAAGGCGATTTCCTTCTTGTGGGGGAAAACTCTGTCGACTTTGATGCCTGTTGATGCCACTTATAGAGAGATGTTAGAAGTATGTAAGCCAAAAATAAATAAAAGATTCAGAATGAAGTGCCAACATAATGTTAAAAGAATTGGAAGATACGGATGAGGTAGACTATGCTGACACTGCGGACGAAAAGTGAAACTGGACAGGTGAGTATTGGAAGTGGCATGGACACTAATTAAGAGCAGGAAACAAAAGAACGGGAAGCAGAATATCAAAAGCAGGCAAAGGAAATGGAGAGCAACAGAATCAATAGAGCATAAAGTTGGTCGAAGAATCGTTCTCAGGACAGAGTTTGTGCTACAAAGTGGAAAAAAAATTCTATTATAAAACGTTCGAACAGAAAGACAAAAGAATGTTCCGCAGTTCTCGGTAATAACAGTTGGTCGATCTTTACCAAGGACTAATTAGTAGTTTGGTTATATGCACAATTACAGTCGAACCCAAGAAGAATTGAAATATTTTTCAGAAGCGAGTAAAGCAAAAGATGCTGATGAAAATAGAATAATGGAATGGCTTTGTTTAGGTCTGCATTAGTTAGCACGTCTGTCTAGATCAGATCGTCAAGATCTGGACAATCTGTAGCAAACCGATAGGAGAGGAATTGATCTTTTTAGAATCAGAATCATTTTACTGATTCCGTTTTCTCTTTCACTGGACAAGTTAGCTGTCATACTGGACTTTTTAATCAACTTATTCTCATCATTATTCGATTTGAGAGTATGAAACAACTGACGAGAAGCTAAAGAATTTCTACAGTCGATGCCTTTTCAGACAATGTATATCTGTTCAGCAAAGTAGAAAATAAATTATTTGCTTTGGTTGATACCAGGACTTTCTATACTCCCAACACGGGGATGTACTTTGGTGAACGTAAAATGTCGATGGGCCGTTTCATATGAACAACAGTTTGATTGAGGCCGTGGGAAGGTTGATATTTTCGATATCAGGATCTGCATTGAATGTCACGATGGATAACTGGCTTATGAGCTATGGCATACTAATGAAGCTGCTCAAACAATACAGGCTTACAATCGTTTGCAAAATAAGGGAAGACAAGAAAGACCTCCAAGATAAATTCATAAGAACAAAGGTAGAGGATAAACGAACATAACTTTCGAAGAATGCGTTTACCATTGTGTCTTACATTCTAAAAAAACCGAAAAGCACGTCCTTCTATCGTTCGCAGAGCACGACAACGACAAGAAAAGAGTGGAAACCACCAGAG